>SJYV01011040.1:37883-60531 GCA_006410875.1 Neotragus pygmaeus | reverse complement strand
CCAGTACTTTGGCCACCTCATGGAAAGAGTTGACTCATTGGAAAAGACTCTGATGCTGGGAGGGATTGGGGGCAGGAGGAGAAAGGGACGACCGAGGATGAGATGGCTGGATGGCATCACTGACCCAATGGACGTGAGACTGAGTGAACTCCGAGAGATGGTGATGAACAGGGAGGCCTGGCGTGCTGCGATTCATGGGGTCGCAAAGAGTCAGACACGACTGAGCAACTGAACTGAACTGAACTGAGTGGGAAACCAGGAGGAAGGCTATCCCAAAGACTGACCTGTTAATTAAGAGGAGAAGAACTAATATTTAGGGACTGAGCAGTGAAAGACAGCATTAAAACAAACTATCTAAATGGTGCCTGTTTATAATTCACTCTCCTCTGAAAGGAGAGGGAGTGATGGGAAGGAGAAATTAAATGATGATGGGGAAGCAAGTCCCACAGTTCTTCCTAAAAGGTGTCCCAAAGCTGAAACAAACCAAGGTGTCCCAAAGCTGAAACAAACATTGTCTTCAATGAGCAACTTGCAGTTCAAAACAAAAATGATGACTTGAAAACGAAAGTAAATGCCAATCCTCGCTTAATGAATCAGCTGTAAGTCATAGTCACTCTGTTCCTCTGTACCTGCTGTTTCCGTCTTCTCCCTCTAACCTACCCCAGTTGGAGACTAAACTGGCAGGTTAAAGCACATCTCTTGGAGGTCACAAACTGTAGGAGTAAATCACAGCTTCTCATTTAATCATCATCAGGGCGTGCTTGACGGCTAAGCTGTGCCTGACTCCTTGTGACCTCATGGACTGCAGCCCGCCAGGCTCCTCTGTCCATGGGATTTCCCAAGCAAGAAGACTGAAGTGCGTTTCTATTTCCTTCTCCATGGGATCTTCCTCCTGGCCCAGGGATTGAACCCCCATCTCCTGGGGCTCCTGCATTGTCAGGCAGTTTCTTTACTGCTGAGTTACCAGGGAAGTCGACCCAAGATATATAGGCATCTGGTATTGTCCAGTAATTGGATTTCCTCCGCAAATATTGCTCAAAAGATTTCTACCTCTACATCCATCATCTCTCCCTGGTTTAAACACCTAAGTAATTCTCTTTGGTCATGAGAATGTAGATGTTCTGAGAAAGGATGCATGTCCTCTCATTTGTGGCAAAAATCGGAGGTAATGAGTTGAATAGGTAGCTTGGCAAGTCTCCCACAGAGACACCTGCAAAGGACATGATAGGTCTCTCTTGGTTTTATGAAAGTTCCTTCTCTCTTGCCCCTGCCTCTTCTAGGTGAAAGCTCTGGTTACTAGGAGGACACAATCACAATAAAATTCCTGGAAAGTGAGACAACTTTGCCGAGGTAGGGGGAAAAATCATCCCGCTACTTTTACAGGGAACATGTTAGCCCCTTGAAATTGTGGGTGACAGAATTCCACAAATGATCTTTTTGCTTTCAGAGCCAATCCCATGTTCCTCTTGTGTAAAAATACACTCTGTATTTTCTTTTCCCATCCTCATTTCTGTAGCTCATGAGTCAGGCAGAACCTAACTGGCTTTTTGCATAACCCAACCTTCTCAATGATGTAAATGAATTTCTTCCTCCTTGGATGTAATGGGTTCTAAGGCTAGCTTCTAAACAGCAGTATTATAAGTGGCAAAGAATGGGATTTCTCTCCTTTAAGTTATGTTTTATAGCTGTGTTGATGGGCTAGAACTCATCAAGTGATTATATCACTTGATATATTGTTGCCAAAAAATCCGTATGGAAAAATCAAAATTAATTTTTTGGCCAACTCAATATTAAGACTGGTTTGCTATCATAGTGAGAGAAAATCACTTTGTTGGCTTAAAGAAGAAAGCTATTATGTATGAGAGGGCTCATACAAAAGGTTGTATGGCAAGGAACTAGCTATATGTCATTGAAAACTGAGGATCTCTGTTGTACAGTCAGAAATAAATGAATTCTGCTAACAACAGAAACAGCCTTGAAAGTGGACATTTCCCCAGTCAAGCCTCAGATGTGACCACAGACCCAGAAAGCACTTGAATTGCAGCCTATCTACAGCCTGAGTCAGTGAACTCAGGTAAGCTGTGCCCAGATTTCTCATATATATACTGTGTGCTAAGCATGCATTGCATTAAGATGTTAAGTTTGTAATTGATTTGTTAGACTAAAATAGAAAAGTCGTACACTGCGGCTAAGCATCCCATTGGATGTCACTCCATCCCATGGAAAATACCACCTGGCTTTGGGGACAAAGGACAGATTGGGCTGTCTGAAGAGATTCAGGTACTCCTTTGAGAACAAAGGGTAGATTCAATTAGCCATACTGAATTGGGGATTCGAAGACTTGCTAGCAGTCCATGGGAAATGCACCACGGACAACGGAGGTATTGGAGGCACCGTCAACCTGTGGCCTCTGCTTCTTGTAGGTCTCACGTGGCGTTCCCCAGCAATTCTAAACAGCGATATAGGAAACAGCAATTACTCTTCAGGGACCCAATGTATTTCTTGTGTGGGACTGTATTTCTTGTGTGAAGCCAGGCATTAACTCACATCCTTCCCAGAACAGTGGTGGGTCCTTTCACAATAGTTATAACAGACCCACAATTGCCTAAGGAAACACCACCTATAGACCAAATAGCCCTCAGACAACTGGGGTGATCTCTCCTAAAGTAGGTAAGTCTTGGTCACTTCGGGGAATTTCTTTGAGAAGGGGACTGACTTGTTATACATGTATGCAGTGCAGGCAGTTTTCCGTATAGCAGAAGTCATACAATTAGAAATGGTGTAATGACATATGCCCACAATTTTAGCTAAAGAGATCAGTGATGCCACTACAACCCTGAGAGGGACTCACCTCACACCCAGCTCACTAAACCAGGGCAGATGTGGACGATAGAAATGCCTTAGGGGCACTCTGTGGGGACCAGATGAAGCCTGTGCAGTTTTTAATATGCCACGCTGTAGCTGGATAAATACCTTAGCTAAAAGGAGAGGTCAATACAGAAATGCCAGTTAGATGGAAGAAACACAGGCTATTTTAAGTTCACCCTGATGCTTTATGGAATTTTTTCAATATGGGATGCTTACAAGCTTGGATGAGACAATGCAGGCTGGTGCCCCTCTGCAGCTTGAAGTCTCACTGCTGAATGACTTGACTGAATGGATTTCATCCTATTCTCTATTCTGCCAAAGTGGTATAGTCATGGAAAAGAATTTGGTCCCAGGATGTCATAGCATCAAAAGGTGGATATTGTTGGGAGACCATTCTCAACAGATCTTTCATATTTTGCACATCTAGCCAACCCACCCAGAGCATAGTGTGTCTCCTTTCAGAGAAAATGGGCATGCTTTTCGCTTATTACAGGATTTGGATTTTCTGAGCTCTGTCCTGGAATGTGCTCTGAGTGAAAGCATATATCAGGATTCCTCTGTATCATCTTAGGATTTGAGGTACAAGGGGAACCAGTGCAAAAATGTGATGTTCACACTGTTTTCAGTGATGTGAATTCTTTCGCTCTCATCTAGAAGACAGAAGCCTTCTGCAGAGCATGCTTGAAAAACTGCAGCAGGCTAACTGGTTAGTTTGTAAATAGTGTAAAACCTTTAACTTCCTATTGCTCTTAACAGATTTTCAAATACTTTGTCACTGAATTTAGGAATGCTTGTATTAAAAGAAATATTTTATATATAATTTTAAAAATCAGAAAGGAAATAGAAAAATGATATCCTTTGCATTTGTATTACATCATAATTTAAATCACATTCTTCCAAATAACCAGGTATGTGATTATTGTTTGAGATTTTTACCTCAGTGATAGCATTTATTCAACTCTAAGTTCTCCAACAACAGTTTTCCATACATTTCTCAATTTTTGCATTTAAAAAGAATTTCAAATATAGTCTGCTCAACATAAAAATTTAAAAAAAGTTTATTGTGTAAAAATTAAAGATTAAAATATTTCTCCAGATACTATACTTCAGAAGGTGGTTGTTGTTCGGTCACTAAGTGATGTCTGTTTCATTGTGATCCCATGGACTGTAGCCAACAGGCTCCTCTTTCCTTCACTATTTCTTGGAGTTTGCTCAAACTCATGTCCATTGAGTTGGTGATGCTATCTAACCGTCTCATCCTCTGCCACCCTCTTCTTTTGCCTTCAATCTTTCCTAGTATAAGGGACTTTTCAAATGAGTCAGATCTTCAAATAGGGTGGCCAAACTATTGGAGCTTCAGATTTAGCATCAATCCCACCAATGAAGATTCAGGATTTATTTCCTTTGTATTGACTGGTTTGATCTCCTGCTGTACAAAGGGTCTCAAGAGTCTTCTCCAGCACCACAATTTAAAGCATCAGTTTTTCAGTGCTCAGCCTTGTTTAAGGTCCAATTAACACATCCATATATGACTACTGGAAATAACATCATTTTGACTATATGGATCTTTGTCGGCAGAGTGATGTCTCTGCTTTTTTAATCTGCTGTTAAAGGTTATCATAACTTTCCTTAAAAGGAGAAAACACTTTTTAATGTCACAGCTGAGTCAATACACACAGTGATTTTTGAAAAAAAAAAAAAAAAAAAGGAAATAAAATCTGTCGCTGTTTCCTCTTTTATTTGCCATGCAATGATGGGACCAGATACCAAGATCCTAGTTTTTGAATGCTGAGTTTTAAGCCAGTTTTTTTTAACTCCCCTCTTTCACCCTCATCAAGTGGATCTTTAGCTCCCCTTGGTTTTCTGCCATTATAGTGGTGCCATCTACATATATGAGATTGTTGATATTTCTCCTAACAATCTTGATTCCAGTTTATGATTCATCCAGCCTNAAAGCTGGACCCAAACACTAGCCCAGTGGAAAGACTACTAGCAACCACTTGAAACGCCAAAATCTATACTTCATATGTAACTGATAATCCACTGTGCCAGTAGTAAGAGTACATAACCCACTGTGTCAATAGCATATTGTAGGTGCCCCCTATGATACAACAAAAATCTCCTAGTGTACTTTCACTTATATCTATTCACTTGAGAAATTAAAAAATTATGAAAACTACAGCATCAATAAACCAGACAGATGAGACAGACTCACAGTTCTTCTCCTGCATCTGTCCATCTATCTGTCTGTCTGTCTCTGTATCTCTTTCTCATGTTAGTATGTAATCTAAAAATCAATACTGGTCTAGTTTCTATGTTGGATATATCATAATGAAAGAGAGAGAGAGAGAGAAGCTCTAGAAAATATCAGACAGTAGCAAAACTGTAAGTAAAATGCATCAATAAAATCTTTTGAATGTACTGTGGCTTAAAGAAGATTGAAATGCAGAATTTAGTAGCTAGGAGCTTGGTTTGGAATCAACAGACCCTTTAGGGTTAATTGTTAGCAGTGCAATCTTAAATAGATTAGTTAACCTTTCTGAGGTCAATTTCCTTCTGTGTTAATTGGGAATAATTATTTCTGGCTTAATAGTGTTGTCACAAAGAATGAATGAAATCATATCTGTGGAGCACCAATCCTAGCTGCTAACACTTAATAAGTACTGTATCATAAGAGGATTTCATCACTTAATCTTACACAAGTAAAAAAATAATATAGTCAAAATATGTAAATCCCGCGATGAAATTGAATGTAAGCACATAACAAGATAAGATCTACTATTATTTTCAAGTTTAAAAAGATAAAATATGAATGCATTGGTATAAAATTTAGCAAACTGAACAAACTATAAGATTTTAAATATCATTATTAAGGTGTAAGAAGGTATAAAAATATTCTGTACATATATATCCAGCATGAAACACAGACTATGGAAAAAGTTGAGTAAGGGAAAGCACTGATTCTTTAATAACAGAAGGAAGTCAAGAGAAATAAAATGCTTTAATTTTGCAAGAGACTGCTTTGTGGCATGCAGATGTAAGGTATGCCAAGAAGATGTTACGGATCCTACTTTGACATTGATAAGAGGATCCAGGGACATGTAGGTCCTGGGGGGTAAAGTTCAAAGACAAATGTAATAGGTAGTATCAATGAAAATTAACCATTATCCACTGATTTGCTCATTTATAATTCAGAGGGTGGGTTTCTTTACAGAGTGATAATACAATGTGCTATTTAAGAGGCTAAAACATGGTGTGCTTGAGAAATTCAAAAACAAGGCTGAAATACAGAGAATGAGGTTATAAAGGTATATTTAAACCAAACTACACAATTTGGATTTTATTCCAAGTGGCGTACAGCATCCTAATATCCCCTAAATATGTGGATATAAAACCATATAATTCAGTGTGTGTTGATAAGATCAAGAAGAGGGAGATATTAGTTACCAATTGCTGCAAGATATTGATGTTTAATAGATGTTAGGTTAGGTTCTTAACATCTTGTAATCAGTTTGACTGATATAACTTTTCATGGGTTAGTAGGATTTTACAATTCCATTGCCAAGCAAGTGATCCGCTTCTATCTGCATTGCGATCAAAGAGTGAGGGGGTCATAGAGAAGGATATTTATGATAGACCAAATAGACCAGACACATTCTTAAGGCCCTTGAGATAAACCATCCCCCAACATTTTAGTTACTAATTCTCTTTATATTTACTGGCTTGTTCTGTTACTTAGTATATAAATTTACAATATTTTTGAGACGAATTAAATTCCCCTATTAAGTTATAGTACATACTGTAAGAATTAAGATTGTTTAAGGACTTACAACTCCTTGCTCAACACTAAAGATAGGTTAGAATTTCAAGCAAGGAGAGTCACATACTACTGTAGGAAATGTCAGTTTTTATATACAATGAAAATACTACAGGGATGATAAATTCAAAATTTAGGTTGTTACTTCCCATGTGATTAGTAATGGTCACTCTTGAAGCTTTGAACCAAGTCTTAATTCTTAAATTGATTAACTGGTGTACAGGAGATTGCTTCTTTATTATTACTCTTAAAATTGTTGTGTGTGTGTGTCTCTGTGTATTTCAAAATAAAGAGAAAAAATAATGTTTTTCAAAATGAAAGTAATCATCTCAAGTTAAATTTGTTTACATGAATTTTACATAAATGGCCCTAACAAATGTACATCAAAGCAGTACTCTATTACGGTCTCTGGTAAAATTTTGAGATTTAAAGAAAAAGCGAAGAGTCAGAACATAGATTTTGCTGTTGTTGTTGGTCCCTCAGTCATGTCCAAATCTTTGTGACTTCATGGACCCTCCAGGGTCCTCAGCCTATGGAATTCTCCAGGCAAGAGTACTGGAGTGGGTAGTCATTCCCTTCTCCAGGAGATCTTCCTGACCTGGGTCTTCTACACTGCAGGCAGATTCTTTACCACCTGAACCACTGGGGAAGTCCAAAGGTAAATTTATTTTCTATAAAAAATTGAGAAACTATTCTTATTTAAAGGGAAAATATTACCGGCAGTTTGCAATGACCCCAAAGTATATATATACATCCTTTATCAAAAGTCTTTTTTAAAAAAATTTGTGGCTGCAAACATTTTTTCTCTTCTAAGTATTTAGAAACATATACTTCTAGTGGCTAACTATATGTATCTAAAATTTAAGAACAAATTCAGAGACTAATTAAGACAGAACAAATTTTCCTGGCCTGGAATCTCTCTGTCAGACAACTACTTCATGTTGCCGTGGATAAACCTGAATATTAGAATCACCAGGAAATAATTGATCTAATCCCAGAGAATGGAGCCCCATCTTCAGAGACAGATGTAATTGGTTTGGACAGAACTGAGGCAGCAGTATTTTCTCAACTATTTCCTAGGTGATTTTAATGGGGAATCAGTAACCCCATTGTTACTGGGGTTCTTCAACTTTGATCACCAACTAGCAGCAGCAGTAGCACTTGTGAACTTGCAAGAGATCCTAGACTCCACCCAGGCCTGCCGAACCAGAACCTCCAGGGATAGGACACAGGAGTCTGTGCTGCAACAGGTTCTCTGTGGGATTTTCATGCTCTTTGAAGTAAGAACACCACTACGCTGTGCTCTAAGATATCTCTTGCAGATTTTCATTCCAGGTGCACTCAGTATGGGAGGACTATCTTTGAAGACTGGACAGTTTGAGAGAAGGAACTGAGGCGCACAGTTAATGGGAGAATCTGATCGGTGGCTGGCCCATTCACAGGATTTCTTCCCTCTAGCCATGAAATAAATTCCTTATGGCAAGCTTTGCTGGTTTAAGTTCAATTTTCCAGCTTCAGAATTGTTTTGGGACATATATCTAACTTTGGGTGAAATATTAGCAAGGCACTTTTGCCATAGATCTAAACTTTTCTACTTATCTTTAATTAGATTTATCTTTCCTGGTGGCACAGTCAGTAAAGAATTTGTTTACAATGCAAGAAACACGAGCTCAATACCTGGGTGGGAAAGATTCCCTGGAAAAGGGAATGGCAACCCACTCCAGAATTGTTGACTGGAGAATCCCATCCACAGAGGAGGGACTAACATTTTCATCCCTACATATTTGTCCCTGTGTCTTTATTATAAATTGTCGTTTAGTCGCTAAGTCATGTCCAACTCTTTGTGACTCCATGGACTGCAGCATGCCAGGCTTCTCTGTCCTTCACTATCTCCCAGAGTTTGCTCAAACTCATGTTCATTAAGTTGGTGATGCCATCCAACCATCTCATCCTCTGTCACCCCCCTTATCCTTCTACTCCCAGTGCTTTCCAGCATCAGGGTCTTTTCCAATCAGCTCTTCATATCAGGTGGCCAAAGAATTGGAGCTTCAGCTTCAGCATCAGTCCTTTCAATGAAAAATCAGGGTTGATTTCCTTTAGGATTGACCAGTTTCATTGCCTTGCTGTCCAAGGGACTCTTTAGAGTCTTCTCCGACATCACAGTTCAAAAGCATCGATTCTTTGGATCTCATTCTCCTTCACGGTCCAACTTTCACACCCGTACATGACTACTGGACAGTTCATAGCTTTGACTATACAGATCTTTGTCAGCAAAGTGATGTCTCTGCTTCTTAATATGCTGTGTAGGTTTGTCATAACTTTCCTTTCAAGGAGCAAGAATCTTTTTAATTTCATGGCTGCAGTCACCATCCACAGTGATTTTGAAGCCCAGAAGAATAAAATCTTTCAGTTTCCACTTTTTCTCCTTCTATTTGCCATGAAGTGATGGGGCCAGATGCCATGAACTTAGTGTTTTGAATGTTGAGTTTTAAGCCACCTTTTGCACTCTCTCTTTTCACCTTCATCAAGAGACTCTTTTAGTTCCTCTTCACTTTCTACCATTAAAGTTGTATCATCTGTATATCTGAGACTGACGATATTTCTCCCAGCAATTTTGATTCCAGCTTGTGATTCATCCAACCCAGCATTTTGCACAATATACACTGTATATATGTTAAATAAGTAGGGTGAAAATATACAGCTTTTTGGTATCCTTTTCCCAATTTTGAACCAGTTCCATGTCCAGTTCTAACTGTTGCTTCTTGACTTGCATGCAAGTTTCTCAGGAGACAAGTAAGGTGGTTTGATATTCACATCTCTTTAAGAATTTTCCACAGTTTTTCATGATCCACACAGTCAAAGGCATTAGCACAATCAATGAAGCAGAAGCAGATGTTTTTCTAGAATTCTCTTTCTTTTTCTATGATCCAATGGATGTTGGCAATTTGATAGCACAATGTGTGTGTGTGTGTGTGTGTGTGTGTGTGTGTGTGTGTGCTCAGTCATGTCCAACCCTTTGTGGCCTCATGGATGGTAGCCCGCCAGGCTCCTCTGTCCATGGAATTTTCCAGGCAAGAATACTGGAGTGGGTTGCCATGTCCTATTCCAGGGGATCATCCCAATCCAGGAATGGGACCCACATCTCTTGAGACCCCTCATTGGCAGGCAGATTCTTTACCACTAGCGCCATCTTGGAAGCCCTTATTATAAACAGATTCCAATACAGAGGAGCCTGGTGGACTACGGTCCATGGTGTCACAAGGAGTCAGACACGACTGAAGCAACTCAGCACACAGCACATAAAGAAAATAACAGGAGACAAGTTACATGTACAAGTTACAATGATCAGAGATGGCACACTTGAGGGGAGGGACTGGGTTGAATTTATTGGTGAGAGTTACATGCTACAAGTTGGGAAAAGTTTATCAAGCGTTCATGTTTTAGGAAAGCTGATGGTGGGAGTATAGGAGAGCAAGTATGGCTGAAAGGAGAAAGTAGGTACTGGAAAATACAATAGATTTGATACTAATTCTACAGCATAATTCCCTGAAATATCCTTTGGGAAGCAAGATGCAGGCTGAAGTTGCTGGGTTTGTTTAGGCTCTTTCTGTTTTGTAGTCTGTTTCTGTGTAATGAGTACAGCAGACTGTTTAGATCTGGTTACTAATCTTGGTCTGATATTTCTTTTGCAACTATTTTTGAACCAGGCAAGCAAAGATTGTACTTTTTTCCTCCTTGCATTTATATGATGTCTAAATAGGTATCTTATGGATCTTTTAATGTTCATTTCCTTGACAACCAATGTTGTTGAGAGTCAATTATCTTATTGTCATTTTTATTTTTTCTTCTATGAGGGAGAGCACTTTGTCCAATTTTCTACTGTCTTGCCAACAAAACTATCTTTTTAAAAAATTTCATAAAAGCATATGAATATTTTACTTATAATAGAAGAACAGAAACCAATATTCTCAATACTGATAGTTTGCTATGTTTTTTACACTCTTAGGGTTACAGATGTAATAGCAGGAATGCCTAATTTTTACTTGGATTTTATATATATTGTGTCAATTTTTACGTGCTGATCTGGAACTTGCTTTTTTCCACTGAAAAGGATGCTCTGATCTTTCAAACACATTAGTGTTTGAAGATATATAACTTAACTGCTACATAATATTTTAGTGTATAGGTGGATATTTGAGGAACAGGTAGGGTTTACAACATTTTGCTTTTACAAGCAATACATGGTTGTCTCCTTGTCCACTCCATTCTAACATGCCAGCCTGTAAGGGATCATGTCTGCCCTGTTCACCATGCTATCCCCGGGGTCTGTAATGGTACTTGGCACACAGCCAAAACTAGATGAATATGAGATGAATAAATAACTGAATGGTTATACCTGCTAGTTGTTCTCTCAGTACTCTGAGGAAGTTAAACTGTTCTAACTATTCTGAATTCTATTGACTCTGAATGTCTAGACAGCAGACACAGGGATTTGTATATTTCATGGCTTCCCAAGGTAGCTTTTTCAGATTGTAACTATGAGAACAATTATTCTTTACAGCAGTGGTTCTCATATTGTCATTCCAGGCAGCAAGAACATCACCAGGGAACTTGTTAAAAATGAAAATTCTATTGCTCCAGCCCAGATCTACTGAATCAGAAACTCT
This sequence comes from Neotragus pygmaeus, assembly GCA_006410875.1. Classification (NCBI taxonomy): domain Eukaryota; kingdom Metazoa; phylum Chordata; class Mammalia; order Artiodactyla; family Bovidae; genus Neotragus; species Neotragus pygmaeus. Next base: position 49,179 of record SJYV01011040.1, on the reverse strand, counting down.
GGGACTGAGGCCCAGCAATCTGTGGTTTAACAAGTCCACTAGGTGATGCAAATTTCTGAGAAGCATGTCTTTCATGAATAGCTGGTCTTTGAATGAAAACAGGTGTTGCTACCTAGCTCCTAATGGTAATAAAAATTATCAATATTTTCTCCACTAGCTTAAACACTAAAACGTGATATAAATAATTATTCATAACCTACTAAGTTACACTAGTTGAGAAGAACAGAGAAGTTAGAAGGGATTTCATGTAAAGCCTATAAAAACAACCACATTATGTTACAATCACACTTTAACAAGTGCTAAAAATTTATACTGCTTACTTACATACATAAATCATGGTTTCTTAAGCATTTTATTCTTTTTAAAAATATATGTGTTTAGCATATGTAGTAGTATGTGGTACAAATTATATAAAATACATGGAAGCAACTTTTCAAGATTTGGTTTCCAGCAAAGATATGATAATAGAGCTACATTTTTATAATGTTATTTTTGTCTCCTTAATTTCTTCCCATCAGTACATTTATGAAGAGGGTGGACAATATTAAGAGATCTGAGGATTTTTCCTCATTTAACTTCTAGTCAAAAGACTACTTCAGCATGTTGGCAATGTAATTCCACTCTCTAGGAGAGAGTTATAATTCATTTCTCTTTGTAAACTAACTCAAATGCTGAGCGTGTTATAGAAAGCCACAGCTCAGGACTTTTAACAGTAGGTTGAGAGGGTTGCTAAGCATAGTACAGCATAAGTTCTAGCAGCCTAATTGACTCAGTTTGTTCTGTAATAATAATTATAGCCTTTTGTAATTGGGACCTGTGAAATATGCCAAAGAGTGTTTAACTCCCTTTGCCTTTACAGATTTAATAAAAGGTCAAACTGTTTCAAAATGATAATTTATTTCTTGTTCTATATCATTACTTGCTCCAAGGAAACTGCTGTTATCTGATGAATTATTACTTGATGGAAATTCAGTGAAGGAAAGTTTACCTGGAAGGATATGTAAGGAATAAATGAAAAACATTTCAATTGACAAAATTTCCCTCAATATTTCCTGAAAATATATATTCAACAGACTCAATCAAATTGAGGGAATGAAATATTTTCTTTAAAAAGACTGTTGATTTAAAATTGGTAAGTTAGAATTTGTCTTTGCAATAAATGGAAACATATATCTCTAGTAGCCTGAACTATTTTACTCGTATACTGAAAGTCACTATTTTACTTGAGGCACTGCCAACTTAAATATCTTAAAGATTTTATTCAATTACCTAGAGTGAAGAAAAGTACATTCAACATTTTCAAATAATCACTTGTGGTCCTCTTAATTAAGTAGGAACTAATGATAGACATGAACAATTTTTTTATAAGAATGTTAGAAATTTCTTCACCTATAGTTTTTCAGAACACTATTTCAGAAAAAAAAACATGTATTTTATATAAATTTTAATTATAGAAATATTTTCAGCCATAAATATGTTTAAAAACATAATTAGCATAAAAATTTAAATTAGCCTTGACTTCTGCTCAAAATTTTTTAGTAGACTATTATGTACAATAGTCAAATATAACCACTAAAATGTTTAAAAGCATTATTCAATGCTTTTAAATGAGAGATTGAGAGATTTACATACAAAAATCACTTTTGGAGGCTACTAGCAATATGAAGTGGAGAAGGCAATGGTGACCCACTCCAGTACCCTTGCCTGGAAAATCCCATGGGTGGAGGAGCCTGATAGGCTGCAGTCCATGGGGTTGCTAAGAGTCGGACACGACTGAGCAACTTCACTTTCACTCTTCACTTTCATGCATTGGAGAAGGACATGGCAACCCATTCCAGTGTTCTTGCCTGGATAATCCTAGGGACGGAGGAACCCGGTGGGCTGCTGTCTCTGGGGTCACGCAGAGTCAGACGTGACTGAAGCGACTTAGCCGCAGCAGCAATATGAAGAGATGGGAATACCAGACCATCTTACCTGCCTCCTCTTGAAAAATCTGTATGCAGGTCAAGAAGCAACAGTTAGAACAGGACATGGAACAATGGAGTGGTCCAAATTGGGAAAGGAGTACATCAAGGCTGCATATTGTCACTCTGCTTATTTAAATTGTATGCAGAGTACATCATGCAAAATGCTGGACCAAATGAAGCACATGCTGGAATTAAGATTGCTGACAGAAATATCAATAACCTCAGATATGAAGATGACACCACCCTTATGGCAGAAAGCAAAGAAGAACTAAACAGACTCTTTTTGAAAGTGAAAGTGGAGAGTGAAAAAGTTGGCTTAAAGCTCAACATTCAGAAAACTAAGATCATGGCATCCAGTCCCATCACTTCATGGCAAATAGATGGGGAAACAATGGAAACAGTTACAGACTTTATTTTTGGGTTTCCAAAATCACTGCAGATGGTGACTGCATCCATGAAATTAAAAGATGCTTGCTCCTTGGAAGAAAGGCTATGAGCAACGTAGACAGGATATTAAAAAGCAGAGACATTACTTTGTCAACAAAGGTCTGTCTAATCAAGGCTATGGTTTTTCCAGGGGTCATGTATGGCTGTGAGAGTTGGACTATAAATATAAAGCACTGAAGAACTGATGCTTTTGAACTGTCGTGTTGGAGAAAACTCTTGAGAGTTCCTCGGATTGCAAGGAGATCCAAGCAGTCCATCCTAAAGGAAATCAGTACTGCATGTTCATTGGAAGGACGGATGTTGAAGCTGAAACCCAATTCTTTGGCCACCTGATGTGAAGAGCTACTTATTTGAAAAGACCCTGATACTGGGAAAGATTGAAGGCAGGAGGAGAAGGAGACGACAGAGGATGAGAAGGTTGGATGGAATCACCAACTCAGTGGACATGAGTTTGAGTAGACTCCAGGTGTTGGTGATGAACAAGAAGGCCTGGCATGCTGTGGTCCATGGGGTCATAAAGAGTCAGACACAACTGAATGACTAAACTGAACTGGACTGAACAAATAATATGAAACAGACACTAAATTGAACAGACCCTAGCTCCATAATATGGTATAAAATAATCAGTTCTTGAGAAAATCTAAACAATACAATTTTACTTTCTGATTCAAGATGGTGGGTTAGAAGGGCATGTGCTCATCTCTTCTTGCAAAAGCACCAAAATTGCCACTAGCTGTTGAACAGTCATCAACAGGATGATGCTGGAAGCCACCAAACAGATACCCTATATCCAGAGACAAAGAGAAGCCTCAGGGAGTTGGTGCAAGAGGCACAATCATGATAAAATCAAAAGCCATACCCACCATGTAGGTGGCCCACAGACTGGAGAGCATAATACCAAAGAAGTTCTCACACTGTTGTGAAGGTTCTGAACCCCACCCACTTCAGGCTTTCCAGGCCGGGGAACCCACAAAGGGACTGGGACTCCCCAGGTAATCTGGCCTTGATTATAGGACTTCCAGGGGACTGGGGCAAACAGAGACTCCCACCTTGGAGGGCACAAACGAAATTCTTAACACACCAAGACCCAGAAGAGAGGAGCGGTGACCCCACAGGATGTGAGGAGCCATGAGGCCGATATTGCCTGGACAAGCCTGGACAAGCCCGAACAAATAGCCAACATGAATCATTGTGAAACCAGCAGCTTCCTGGAATCATTATGCCTACAGGGGGCTTTAAGAAAGCCAGGTCACAATGTTCCCCTAGGAAAATAAGTAACTGATATGTACCAAAGATAACTCTAGGACTAGAATGTTGGGTGGGGGGTAAGTTTCATTTCTTTGTGTAATCGTAAGTTTCGATTCTCCACCTTGATGTAACCATTTTGCGTCACTACCTTATGTAACCTTTGACTATAAATACTGCTCGCTTTCGGCTAGTAAATGAGACCTTGACATAAGCCAGACTGACTCTGTCATTCTTCGCCACTTGGTCTCCTTTCTCTCTCTCCCCCATGATTCCTTCAGGTAGCTCCTTCTCGGGGACCCGCGAATAACTGGACCTGCTGGACGGGTCAANACCTTATGTAACCTTTGACTATAAATACTGCTCGTTTTCGGCTAGTAAATGAGACCTTGACATAAGCCAGACTGACTCTGTCATTCTTCGCCACTTGGTCTCCTTTCTCTCTCTCCCCCATGATTCCTTCAGGTAGCTCCTTCTCGGGGACCCGCGAATAACTGGACCTGCTGGACGGGTCAATATCAATTCTTATAAGTCCTTCACAGTCAATGTTTCTCAGTGGTCTCTTTTCTAATAAATATAATCCTTCAATTTAATTTTCTAGTTCCCAACCACTTGCACAAACAATGTTATTCATTTCTTTCTCAATGATCTGGAAATTCTTTGTAGAATCCCCACTCTTCTTTCCAAGGCATTAAAATGTAGATTGATTACTTAAGATTTTACAGTATTTATTCTCAGAGGCACATTCTAATTGAGAAAAATGCTGAATCATCACCTCTAAATTATTATTTTTTCTTTATTTCCATATGGTTCAGATGAGTTCTAGCAAGTACATGTGTGACTCCACTGTTTTTCAGGAGGTTGAACACCCTTGCTAATATTTATATTTCTTATGAACCCAAAGTTAAATATTTTGTATAGATATCAAAGAGCTGAATGTTATATTTAATTGGAATAAAATCAGTCAACTGTATTTAAAAGGAAAACACATCTAAATATTGATAGCAAAACAATAAATGATCATTAAATCGATGTCTGGTCAGTTTAAATATTAACCTTTGAAGCAGTAACATCTAATGGTGGTGCTATTATTGTGCCATTCAAACGGGCACCATGATTTTAGTGAGTGATGATGGTAATTAATTGTCCTGACACTAACTTAAAATTCCTGTTTTGATAAAATTATTAAAAATTATTGATAACTTAAACTCACACATCTATGGGTACCTTATTTTTGACAAAGGAGGCAAGAATATACAATGAGGCAAATATAACCTCTTCAATAAGTGTTCCTGGGAAAACTGGACAGCTACATGCAAAAGAATCAAATTAGAACACTTCTTAATGGCCACACACAAAGATAAACTCAAAATGGATTAAAGACCTAAATGTAAGACCAGAAACTGCAAAACACTTAGAGGAAACCATAGGCAGACATAAATCAAAGCTCTTCATAAATCAAAGGTCTTCTATGACCCCACTCCAAGAGTAATGGAAATAAAAACAAAAACAACCAATGGGACCTAATTAAACTTAAAAGCTTTTGCACAACAAAAGAAACTACAAGTCAGATGAAAAGACAACCCTCAGAATGAGAGAAAATAATAGAAAAGGAAACAACTGAAAAAGAATTAATTTCCAAAATGTACAAGCAGCTCATTCAACTCAATATCAGAAAAACAAACAACCCAATCAAAAAGTGAGAAAAAGACCAAGACATTTCTCCAAAAAAGACATACAGATGGCTAACAAATGCAAGAAAAGATGCTCAACATCACTCATTATTAGAGAAATGCAAATCAAAACTTCAGTGAGATACTACCTCATACCAGTCAGAATGGCCATCATCAAAAAACCTACAAAGCATAAATGCTGGAGAAGGTGTGGAAAAAAGGGACTGCTCTTATACTGTTGGTGGGAATGTACATTGATACAGCCACTATAGGAGATGGTATGGAGATTCCTTTAAAAACTAGGAATAAAACCATCATATGACCCAGCAATCCCACTCCTAGGCATATACCCTGAGGAAACCAAAATTTAAAAAGACACATGTTCATTGCAGCACTATTTACAATAGCTAGAACATGGAAGCAACCTAGATGTCCATAAACAGAAGAATGGATAAAGAAGTTATGCTACATGTATACAATGGAATACTACTCAGACATAAAAGGGAAGACATTTGAGTCAGTTCTAATGAGGATGAACCTACAGCCTATTATACAGAGTGAAATAAGTCAGGAAAGAAATACAAATATTGTTTACTAATGCATATAGATGGAATCTAGAAAGATAATTATTTTTAGGGCACCAATGGAGAAACAGATATAGAGAATAGACCTTTGGACAAGGAAGGAGGGGGGAGGGAGAGGGTGTATGGAGAGAGTAACATGGAAATTTACAGTACCATATATAAAACAGACAGCCAATGGGAATTTGCTGTGATTCAGGGAACTCAGTGGCTCTGTGACAATCTAGAAGGTTGGGGAGGGGAGGGAGGGAAGGGAGGGAAGATACCAGTGTACCTATAGCTGATTCTTGTTGATGTATGACAGAAAACCACAAAATCACATAAAGCAATTATCCTTCAATTAAAAAAATAAGGTNTTTGGGCATCAAGGGCATGACTTTTAACTATGGAAATCCTGTCTCTTATACACATCTTAGAAGGTTGGGGAGGGGAGGGAGGGAAGGGAGGGAAGATACCAGTGTACCTATAGCTGATTCTTGTTGATGTATGACAGAAAACCACAAAATCACATAAAGCAATTATCCTTCAATTAAAAAAATAAGGTGGCAAAAAATTATTGATCACAATAAATAATTAAGCAGAAAATTTCAATTGCTTATCCAATTTTGATAAATAAAAGAGAATAACCAATGAAAGTTTATCCACTGTGAAAGATGTTGTCTCTGTTGTGTGAAGTGAAGTGAAGTCACTCAGACATGTTCGATTCTTTGTGATTCCATGGACTGTAGTCTACCAAGCTCCTCCATCCATGGAATTTTCCAGGCAAGAATACTGGAGTGGGTTGCCGTTTCCTTCTCCAGGGGATCTTCCCAACCCAGGAATTGAACCCAGGTCACCCACATTGCAGGCAGATGCTTTCCCATCTGAGCTACTGTACTAATTTTAGGTGTTTAGAAGATGCTATAATTTTAGAAGCTTAGTGTTGCTAACTGCTTCTAATGTTCAGCTTTTCAGGCATATGGTGTACTTCCTTGATCCTTATTGTCGCATGAAGTCATGGAGGAGTTCTGGCTACAAATTGTGTTTGTAAATGATTTGCAACACTGCCTGGCAAAATATTCTGTTTGTTGTATAAATCTCCTGAGCTTTATTTTTCCTTGTTCAGAAAACATTCCAAATTACATATGCCCCATTAGGCTAGGTCCAATTGTGACTCTCAAGTTCACGTGAATAGAGTTGCTGTGTTAACTAGGATATGTTTTTGCATGAAAAAAATAAAACAAGAAAATAAACAATTAAAAACACAATCAACTATCCTTACGAGTCACTGAGAATTGAGAGTTTATGGTTGTTGTTGTTTTTGACCAACTCAGTCCTGATGCATTACTTGCAAACTCGTGGACTCCAGAACACCAGGCCTCCCTGTCCTTCACTAACTCCCAGAGTTTTCTAAAACTTATATCCATTGAGTCGATGATGGCATCCAGTCATCTCATCCTCAGTCGCCCCCTTCTTCTGCCATCAATCTTTCTTATTATCAGGCTCTTTTTCATTGAGTTGATACTTCACATCAGGTAGCCAAAGTATTGGAGCTTCAGCTTTAGCATCAGTCTTTCCAATGAAAATTCAGAGTTGATTTCCTTTAGGACTGATGGTTTGATCTCCTTGCTGTCAAGGGACTCTCAGATCTTCTCCAGCAGCACAATTGGAAAGCATCAATTCTTTAGCACTCAGCCCTTATGGTGCAACCCTCATATCTGTGCATGATTACTAGAAAAACCATAGCTATGACTATATGGATGTTTGTCAGCAAAATGATGCCTCTGCTTTTTAATACACTGTCGAGGTCTGTCATAGCTTTTCTTCCAAAGAACAAGTGCCTTTTAATTTCAAGCCTGCAGTTACCATCCACAGTAATTTTGGAGCCCAAGAAAATAGTCTATCACTGTCTCCATTTCTTCCCCATCTATTTGCCATGAAGTAATAAGACTTCCCTGGTGGCTCAGACTGTGAAGCGTCTGCCTACAATGCGGGAGACCTGGATTCGATCCCTGGGTTGGGAAGATCTCCTGGAGAAGGAAATGGCAACCCACTTCAGTACTCTTGCCTGGAAAATTCCATGGACGGAGGAGCCTGGTAGGCTACAGCCCATGGGGTCGCAAACAGTCAGACACGACCGAGCAACTTCAATGTCAATGTCAATGAGACCAGATGTCATGATCTTAGTTTACTGAATGCTGAGTTCTAAGCTAATTTTTTCACTCTCCTCTTTCACATTCATCAAAAAGCTGTTTAGTTTCTGTTTGCCTTCTGCCATTAGGGTGGTGTCATCTGCATATCTGGAATTATTGATATATCTCCCAGCAATCTTGATTCTAGCTTGTACTTCATCCAGCCCAGCATTTTGCATGATGTACTCCACATATAAGTTAAATAAGCAGGGTGACAATATACAGCTGAGCCAAAGTGGAAATAATGCCCAGCTGTGGATGTGTCTGGTAGTGAAAGTAAAATCTGATGCTGTAAAGAACAATATTGCATAGGAACCTGGATTGCTAGTGAAAGGCTGTTGTTGAATCATGCAAAGAAGGCAGGATTCTTGGCCCCTGGAGGAGAAGAATTCATTCTGGGCCCAGAGACAAGGCTTGATCACTCAAGAGCTTTTGTGTAATAAAGTTTTATTAAAGTATAAAGGAGATAGAGAAGGCTTCTGACATAGGCATCAGAAGGGGGCAGAAAGAGTATTCCCCTGCTAGTTTTCATCTGGATGTTATACAGTCACTAGCAGTCTGTTAATGAAAGAAAGGAATGTCTTAAAACTCAGAATTGCACCAGGCCCCTTCACTCATAAGATGCATTTTGGGATAATCTTAGCACCAAATGGTTCATCCTGGGCTGTAAAATGATTAACTTGAATCTTAAAGAAGGGCAGTTCACCATACAAATACTTTCATTTACATAGATTAGAGGAACAAAAACTGAGTATTACATACTGGTTTGTCAAGTAGGTTCTGAGCCAAGAGGCGGAAACAACTTGAAGATAAGAGTTTGGGGTAAATGCATAGTACATTAGCATAGCTTAAGACAAACTTTTCCATAACAAAAAGGCATTGGTTATCTCTAGCTTTAAGAATAATTAACTTCAGGTGAAACCAGGTGTCATTATGGCAACAGAGTATTTTAAGAGAAACCTCCTTTTAAATTTGTATAGAGAAGGAAAAAATATCTCTAGTTTGTTTCCTCCTGCTGCTTAAAAGAAATAAAAATGTCTGACATTTGCAGACTATTTCCTCGGTTTGGAGACCCCTGGACTTCCTGCCTGTTACCCTCTCACTGCTGCTGCTGCTGCTGCTGCTAAGTCGATTCAGTTGTGTCTAACTCTGTGTGACCCCATAGACGGCAGCCCACTAGGCTCCCCAGTCCCTGGGATTCTCCAGGCAAGAACACTGGAGTGGGTTGCCATTTCCTTCTCCAATGCATGAAAGGGAAAAGTGAAGTCGCTCAGTCATGTCCAACTCTTAGTGACCCCATGGACTGCAGCCTTCCAGGCTTCTCCATCCTTGGGATTTTCCAGGCAAGAGTACTGGAGTGGGGTGCCATTGTCTTCTCCGACCCTCTCACTAGGCCCATAGATTTATATAAATTTTAAGTGCTCAAACAGGAGATGACAAGAGTGAACATTGATATTTTAGGAATAGGTGAACTAAAGTGGATGGGAATGGGAGAATTTAATTCAGACGACCATTATATATACTATTATGGGTAAGAATCCCTTAGAAGAAATGGAGTAGTCCTCATGGCCAACAAAAGAGTCTGATACAAATTACTTGGGTGCAGTCTCAAAAACGACAAGATGATCTCAGTTCATTTCCAAAACAAACTATTTAGTAATCCAAGTTTATGCCCCAATCATGGATGCCATAGAAGCTTAAGTTGAATGGTTCTATGACGACCTACAAGACCTTCTAGAACTATCATCAAGAAAGATACACTTTTCATGAGAGGGGACAATGATGCAAAAGTAGGAAGTCAAGAGATACCTGTGGTAATGAGCAAGTTTGACCTTGGAGTATGAAATGAAGTAGGGCAAATGCTAAGAGAGTTCTGACAAAAGAACAAACTGGACATAGCAAACATCTTCCAACAACAGAAGAGACGACTCCACACGTAGACATCACCATATGGTCAATATGGAAATCAGATTTATTATATTATTTGCAGCTAGAGATGGAGAAGCTCTAAACAGTCAGCAAAAACGGCTGGTACCTGACTGTTGCTCAGATCATAGTTTCTGCTTATACAGTAATTATGTCATTTTTTAAAATAAGGAAATTCTACATAATACCAGCCCCATAGAATTTGATACTTTAATTAACTGGATTCATTGAACAAACTAAATAATTGCCAGAATATTTTGTTCAGAATGGATTGTGTGCACAAAGGAAATAAAGATATGAAATAAGCATGAAAAGTAGACATTTAGTTTTAAGCATTAGAGATAATACTATCAGACCTACCCTAGAGCCCATATATTGATCTAACACGACTGTTTCTTCAGGTAAAATTGACATCATTTAAAATACTAGCAGGACTAAGTCTTATGTACAGGCAGTAAGTGCCAAACTTAGTCTGCCCTTTGAAGGAATATTCAGTAATGCTCCTCTATCAAATTTTTCTTTGCCTTCCTTTTATCCATTCATAGTATTTACCCACTTTGGGATTCTTTTGACAGTTCACAACTCACTAATTTTAAAGACAAAGACACCTATCTCTCTTATCTTATTTTTTTGTCTGTCTACAGATAGACCATTTTCTGAATTCCAATGCTCCCAGGTGTATTTCAAAGTAATTTATATTTTCTGCTATTTTTTCACCATTACTTTATCTATGATTATCACAGATAATCCTTTAAGCATATTGGATATTAGACCATTATCTGAAGAATTTTTTTCATAAATTATCTTTCCTAAGTACTTCAAACAGTCCCAAGTACTTGGCTAGTGCTAAATAAAACTTTTACTTTATTTTTTACACTGAAAGACTCAAATCTAAGTTAAAATATACATTTTCTATGAAAACTTCAAGTTTTACTAATTTACTAGATAAGTCTCTTATGCTACATATCTTTAATATTTTTAATAAGTTTTCAGAAAATCAGCTCCAATTTATTAACAAACTCTCTGAGATCAACATTTTACTCACCTAAGTATTATATCTTCTTTCTTTTGAACTCTACCATATTTCCTAAAACTTAACTCAGTGATCTGAGTTCTAAAGAAGACTTAACTACTATACATGGGGATATATATGAGTCTAACAAAAAGCACAGAGTCGGCAAACTCCATAAGTTGATAAGGTTTGAAAGACAGGATTAACTTGATTGACTATGCTTTACTAAATGTGCTTTCTAAATGAAAAAATTTAATCTAGTTATTACAGAAAA
>SJYV01011040.1:0-36344 GCA_006410875.1 Neotragus pygmaeus | reverse complement strand
GCTTGCTTATCCATTCATCTGTTGATGGACATCTAGGTTGTTTCCATGTCCTGGCTATTATAAACAGTGCTGCAATGAACATTGGGGTACATGTGTCTCTTTCAATTCTGGTTTCCTTGGTGTGTATGCCCAGCAGTGGGATTGCTGGGTCATAAGGCAGTTCTATTTGCAATGTTTGCAGTTATATTTGCAATGTTTGCAGTTCAATTTGAATGTTGAGCTTTAAAATTAACTTTTTCACTCTCCTCTTTCACTTTCATCAAGAGCCTCTTTAGTTCGTCTTCACTTTCTGCCATAAGGGTTGTGTCATGCAAAAGGCACTATTTTGTCCCTTTTATGGTTAAGTAATGTTTCATTTATACATGTATCACATCTTCTTTATCCATCCTTCTGTTGGTGGACATACAGTAATCAAATCAGTATGGTACTGGCACAAGAACAGAAAATACATCAATGAAATAGGATAGAAAGTCAAGAGATAAACCCATGCACCTCTGGTCACCTAATATATACAAGGCAAAAATATACACTGGAGAAAAAGAGAGCAACTTCAATAAATGATACTGGAAGACTAGAGCTACATTTAAAATTATGAAATTAGAACATTCCCTAACATTATACAGAATAATGGGTTAAACATCTAAATGTAAGACCAGATACTATAAAACTCTTAGAGGAAACAGGCAGAAAACTCCTGGGCATAAATCCCAGCAAGATCTTTTCTGATCCACCTCCTAGAGTAATGAAAATAAAAACAAAAGTTAACAAATGGGGCCTAATTAAACTTAAGACGCTCTTGCACAGCATAAACAAAACAAAATAACAACCCTCAGAATGGGAAAAATGTTTGCAAATTAAGCAACCTGAAAAGAATTAATCTCCAAAACATACAAACAGTTCATGCAGCTCAATATCAAAGAAAAAAAAAATCAATCAAAAATTGTGGGGAGGATCTAAGTAGACATTTCTCCACAAAAGACATATAGATGGCCAAAAGCACATGAAAAGTGCTGCTCAACAATCACTAATTATGAGAGAAATGTGAATCAAAACAACAATGAGGTATCACCTCACACTGCCAGAACTGCCATGATTAAAAAATCTATAGACAATAAATGATTGGGAGGGTGGGAATGTAAATCAGTACAGCCATTATGGAGATCAGTGCAGAGCTTCCTAAAAGACTAAAAACAGAGCTATCGCATGATTCAGCGATCCTAGTCCTGGCATATATCCAGAGAGAAAGGTGATCCAAAGAGATACATGCACCCCAGTGTATACTGCAGCGGTGTTTACAACAGGCAGGACACAGAAACACCAAGATTAGCACTTGGGTCAAGATCAGCAATGCTGGTGGACATTACCCAGTCCTTTGAGGTCCTGAATAGGCAAAAAGGTAGAGGACGGGTGAATTCTCTCTCTGTTTGAACTGGGACGTCTATGTTGTATTGCTCATGGAAGTCAATACTTCTAGGTCTCAGGCATTTGGATTCAGACTTGGACTTAGACCATTGGTTGCCCTGGCCCTTTGGAGTTGGACTGAATTATACCACCTGCTTTCAGGTTCTTCAATTTGCAGACAATACATCACGGGATTTCTCAATCTCCATAACTATGTGTGCCCATTCTTCTAATAAATCTCTCTCTCTCTCTCTCCATGAATACACATTTATTTTTCCTTTCTGGAGAACCCTGTCTAATATAGGCAGTGTGCAACAGTACACAGCAAATTCACAATATTTAGAAGACAAGGCACATAATTATATATAGTATGAGTTAATCTATGTAGAGCTCAAGACCAGGCAAACTAAAACAATGTTATAAGTGTGTATATACACAGTAAGATAAATAAGCAAGGCATTGTTATAACAGAGATCGGGAGAGTGATAATTTCTTCAGGAAGAAACATTTTTGGGGAGGAACAGTAAGAAATGTCAAGGGTGCCAAAAACAATCTTTTTTTTTTAATAAGGTGGTGATCATATAGATATTCATTAATAATTTTAAAATGATATGTATATTTGATCACTCATGTACATATAATATTTCACACTATAGTAAAAATCAAACCAACTTGAATTTTACACAGCATAGAACTGAACAAAGAAATAGGTAGTGGGGGAATAGGGAAAAAATTAAGAACATAGAGAAAAGAATTGGTTTATTTTCCCAAGATCTCAATAAAACATTTAGCTAAATATTTCTTGGCTTAGTTCAAATTTATAAAAGCCTTAACAAATGAGATTGACTTCTATAATAAAGAGAGAAGATACCCGAAGAGCCAAAGCACAGACAGCTTAATTGGCTTTCATTAAGATTTTGATTATATTGGCATATATAGTTATGTAATGTGGCATATGATACTCAGACTATCAGGTTAGTAAATGACTTCAGTATTGACTGTGGCTTTTGGAAATTAGGTGATTAGTGGTTTAGGAGCAAATGGAAATAAAATAAAAGAAGATGGAAAAGAAATAAAGGAGCACTCAGAAAATTCTGTCTAGTCATTGTAAGATATTAATCTTTGCTATGTTATTTTTTTTCTCACTTAGGTTATGCTTTCCATTGAAATATAATTTTAGGCATTGCAGAAGACTTCAAATACTCACTTTTGTGTAATTCATAAAAGTATTTTATTAATATTCCTCTTTTTAAAGCTGAAATAGGGATAATCTTCCTTTTCTCTTAGTTTTAAAGGTGGTGTTTTGTACATGCTGCTAAGTCACTTCAGTCGTGTCTGATGCTCTGCGACCCCATAGACGGCAGCCAACCAGGCTCCCCCATCCCTGGGATTCTCCAGGCAAGAACACTGAAGTGGGTTGCCATTTCCTATGTTTTGTACATAGTTAGTGCTTACCTCCCAGAGACTTCTTTAAGAATCCATGAGGAACTGTTTCCAAAATTAAGACACGATCTTTAAAATAACAAGTAAAATTAAAAATGACATTTGAAGCCCATTTGACTTTTTTCACCTACTTAAGCCACTACAAATTGTAAATTTTCTACTGCATAATCATTCCTAAAGGAAGGAAGCATTATATTTGTATGCCCTTTGCCAAGCATAAAGTGGGGGAAAAAGTGTACCTTGTATGTAGCACATATATCTCCTATTGGTGCTGTCAGCATATAATGCATATTAGCATGTATGAGCTGTGGTGATATTTTTTTTTTTTTCCAGCAGTGAAGTCAATACTGGTCCTGTTCATCAGTAAAAATGTTCAGTTACCAACACACACACATTAATTGAGAGAGACTATTAAATGAAATGACAGTATAAACAATCCAAATAACCTCCTCATAAGAGACATTTAGGAATGCTAGTTTAAAAATTATAAATAGTCTCTCAATTATATGAATTAGCTCACAAGAAAGTAAAGAAAATCTCTAGGTACCAAAGTGAAAAGAAAGCTGAGACTAAAGCAATTAATTAGAATTAAATCTGTAGTTAACTTCAGAATCTTCCTAAACCTTAATATTCAAGAATTTGGATATTAATGGCTGCAACAGTACAGATATTGAAGCCCTGGGGGGGCCATGAAAGTGGGAAGTCAGAACTAAACTGAGACAATAATACCAGCAGAGAGTTATCTACCACCAATAGAAGAATATAAAGAGAAAAATCATGAGTTTAACCTGAGCTCTAATTGGAAAATATCTCCCATGAAATTATAACTAAACATCTACACTCTCATGAATTTATAGATTTGAAGATCCTTGGAATACCAATCAGAAGTAAAGACAACTTATTTGTACCACGACCCTCAATTAGGAATGCACAAAATTTCTACATATAACACGATATAAAATGAGTCAACACAAAAATAAATGAGGTACAGTGAAAGACTGAGAAGACTTAGATGCCTAAAATTTTCAGAATGGGATTTTGGAATATATAGTATAAAATATATAGCTAAAATTTAGTTGAAGACAAAAGACAAGGGAAGAAAACACAACAAATCCCCCCAAACTGTGAAGAATATTATTCAAATTATCAAATACAATTTCTTGAAATTACAAATACAATTTCTGCAATACATAGTTAATGAATTAGATGAACAGTTTAGATACAGCTGAGAAAAATTTAGTAAGCTCAAAAATAAAACAGACGAAGTTACCTAAATTGACACAGATGGAAGATATATGGAAAATAAAAAATTTAAAACATGGAGAAGACACAGAAGATATTTGAGAATTCTAATATAGTTCTAGAGAAACAGATAAAAAGATGGAGGAGAGAGTATTCCGAGAGATAATAGGTGACAATTTCCCAGAATTAATGAAAGATGTGTCATTAATTAATTAATGAAAGATTTAAAAGAACAAAAATACACAATGAATATTTATATAAGTGGAAATAAACATTTAAGGTGCCAAAGGCAAAAAGATTTTGCAGCTGACCCTTGAAAAACATGGGTTTGAACTACATGGATCCACTTATTCAAAGTTTTTTTCAATCGTAAACACCACAGTGCTATATGAGCCACCGTTGGTTGAGTCTGTTGATGTGGAAATACAGATACAGAGAAACCATGTATCTGAAGCGCCAACTTAAGTTTTACATGGATTTTTGAGTGCATGTAAGGTCAGTCCCCCTATAAGACCCAGATTACTATAAGATATGTTGTACTTTGTTTTCAAATTTCAACTATACACTACAGTGTTACTAACTGTGATGAATGTGCCATACATTACGCCCCTAGAAATTGTTCCTTTTAATGAGGGGTTATGTTCTTTGAGCAACATCGTCCCATTTCCCACATCCATTCCCCAGATCCTTGGTAAACACACTAGCCTCTGTGTATATGAATTTGGCTTTTATTTTCCACATATAAGTGATATAACACAGCATTTGTTTAACTTACTTCACTTAGCATAATGCCCTCAAAGTCCAACCACGGTGTCACTAATGGCAGCATTTCTTTCTTTCTCCTCNTAAAAGCCATCGTCTTGCCAGTAGTCATGTATGGATGTGAGAGCTGGACTCTAAAGAAAGCTGAGCACCAAAGAATTGCTACATTTGAACTGTGGTGTTGGAGAAGACCCTTGAGAGTCCCTTGGACTGTAAGGAGATCCAACCAGTCCATCCTAAAGGATATCAGTCCTGAATATTCAATGGAAGGATTGATGCTGAAGCTGAAACTCCAATATTTTGGCCACCAGATGTGAAGAACTGACTCATTTGAAAAGCCCCTGATGCTGGGAAAGATTGAAGACAGGAGGAGAAGGGGACAACAGAGGATGAGATGGTTGGATGTCATCACCGACCCCATGGACATCAGTTTGAAACATGCTCTAGGAGTTGGTAATGGATAGAGAGGCCTGACGTGCTGCAGTCCATGAGGTCACAAAGAGTCAGACACTAGTTAGTAACTGAACTGAAGTGAGATTACTTTTTTATAACAATATAGTATATAATATATATAACATAAAAATATGTGTTAATTGACTGCTTATGTTATTATTAAGGCTTTCAGTTAACCATAGGCTATTAATAAAGTTTTGGGAGACTCCAAATTATATGCAGTTTTCAACTGTGTGGGAAGTCAGTGCCCCAGCCCAACCACAGGATTGTTCAAATGTAAACTGTATAGTAAAATACTAATAATTAATGATAATTATGAACTTGAGTTACCCTCTAAGCATAGATGATTGTCATAAACTGAAAAAACAAATTACACAAAACTACTTGTTATAACTTTAAATCTACAGTGCAAAAATATAAAATGTTTGTGGGTGCAAACATATGTTATAAAGATTTGAGAACATCTATGGAAATGTAATACTATCATCCTTTGTGTATGAAGAGGAATGGAAATTAATTAGGGAGTTTTAAAGGCACTTCAATACAATGTGTGTTTTATATCTTAAGCTGGGTTGTAAACCATGTATGCGTATGATATTATACTCTGGTATTTCTTTGAAAAATTAATGATAATATAAAATAGTATAACATGCTCATCTTTTAAAATTTTATTAATGGTTGTCAGTTTAGGGAGAAAGTAGATATTTTTTAAAAGTCAGAAGTGACAACATTTATTTATGTTGCAATAAGTCTGTACAGTGTGTCTAATAAGAAGACTATGAGCTTTTTATCTGCCTCTTGTAGCCTCAGTGCTGTCAAACAAATTGTAGTGATGACAGCCACTGAATATTGCCCAATATTTGAACTGTAATTAANCAGAAGTGACAACATTTATTTATGTTGCAATAAGTCTGTACAGTGTGTCTAATAAGAAGACTATGAGCTTTTTATCTGCCTCTTGTAGCCTCAGTGCTGTCAAACAAATTGTAGTGATGACAGCCACTGAATATTGCCCAATATTTGAACTGTAATTAAGATGATTTTGAGATAAAAAGGTAACACTGTGGTGGTTTTTTAAATAATTGTTACTTTCTTTTTAATACTTTTCAAATAGAGATGCAAATTAAATGAGGATATTTCTTTAGAACGAAGCTTTTACTCTTAAATCTGGGTTTGTCTAATATCCAACTTAGCAAAGAATATCTACTTCTCATACAGTGAATCACAGATAATCTTAAACTACTATATGATGTATAATGCATCTTCCTGTTGGGTATTATCTCTGTGCAATTATTTTCATTTGTGGAGAATATAAAATATTATGCACTGTTGTCTTTAGAAAGGCTAAATCTCATATGGAGCAAATGACTTAGAAAATATGACTATCACAAGAGGATAGAGAATATTTACCTAAAGAACTTTTGGTTTTATATGACCAGGTTGTCATTTTCAATCTCTTGCCTCATCACTGCCACCATCCAATACCTTCCCTATCCTTCTCAACACACACACACACACACACACACACACACACACACACACAAACTTCAGACTTTAGCACTTCTTGTAGCCTCTCTCCAAGATCTTAAATTGTCCTGCTATAATTTCCTATTCTACAAAAATTCATAACCAGTTCTCAAGTCCATCATTTCTGTGTCTCTGAGTACTACTTCCTCTCTCTGTTCATTCTGACATCTCAAGTATCTTGATCTTTTAATATATTCAATCTATTATTTTTACTATATGCTTTATAGCATAAAGCAGACCACTGATACTACTTTTTTTTAATTTTCTCCTTCTTTTCACAATTTTTTTTAAATGAGTTCTAACACGTTGTTCATTTATTCTCTTTTATTCTGAAATTCCTTTCCTATGAGTTAAATCTTACCACTTTACTGAAACCATTTTCAAATATAATCAATCAGCATCATGTCACCAAACCCAAGAAATACTTTGAATCCACATATCCTCTAAATATTTAAAAATTTTAAAGAAAAAAATTTTATTTCATCTTTGTGACAATTTTAATCACACCCTATATTTTATATATAAATTTATAAGACTATTATTTTCTTATTTTAGTGCCTATTTTTTGTCCACTTAATTAAAACCCTCATGATTTTGAGCTTTGTACCATTTCCCAGGTAGCTGACAATAATGTCATCAATGTTGAGAAAATTTTGGCTGACACAGCTTGCCATTTCTTACTTCTTGAGTTCTTTTTTTACTTTAGTGACACCATAATTTTCTAATTTTCTCCTACACCCACAGATTTTCCTTCTCTGACTCCTTAAAGACTCGTCCTCCTAAAACCACACGACAGAATTCTTTTGAACTTTATCCAAAATCGTCTTTATTCTTCAGGCCAATCTCTCTAATTAGATGACATTATTCACCCTATCAGTTTTAATTATAAGAATATACTAAGGACACTAACATTTATATAACCTCTCTTCTTTAGGTGTCTCATTATGAATGCTTAGATGATATTTATTCATTATTTCAAAAAGGTTTGTATCCTCCAAAATGTCTGCTGTACTATATGGTGAAAAGATATGGAATAAAACTTCAAAAGAATGGTAACTACACATTTTTAAAAGACATAAAATATTTATAATGTTTCACTGAATAAATACATGTCTAAATTTTTCTTAAAAGCAATAATCACATAATTTTTTTTTTGATGTGGACTTCTTTTTTTTTAAATCTTGATTTGTATTAGAATATTGCTTTCTACTTTAAGATTTGGTTTTTGGCTGCAAGGCATGTGGCATCTGAGCTTCCCAACTAGGGACTGAACCTTCACTGACTGCATTAGAAGGTGAAGTCTATCATTGGACCTGCAGGGAGGTCCCTTTTAGCATTCTGTATATTTACACACTGTCATATATTTTATATATTACATTTAGCATTATTTTGTATTTGACATTGTATTCATCTTGGTTTATGAAAACTTGGAGATATTCTACTCTTTATCAATCAAGGTTTGGTGAAGGAACCTGGGCATACAGAGACTAAAATAAAAAATAGTATAAAAAATAAGATAAAGAGATTTAAATATTAATGCTATGGCAAGATGCATATATGCATGCTGCTTTTATTGTTTAGCTGTTGTGTCCTACTCTTTGAGACTCCATGGACTATATAGCTTACCAGGCTCCTCTGTCCATGAGATTTCTCAGGCAAGAATGGGTTGCCATTTCCTTCTCCAATGTAATGCATACTTTACTAAATAAACAGTAGTGTTCAATGAATTAATACAATATTCATCATAAAAACAGTGGACTTTTCTAGTAATAAAAAGCCTGTGATATAAATAGGGAAATATCAAGAAAAATAAGGTGGTAGAAAATAAAACAGGATAGTGTGATTTAACTAGTTTTTCTATATTTATGCATTATATTTCTTAGACAGTTGTAGTCATGTTTTTACTTTTCTTTCCTTTTAAATGAATGTAGGAGAATCAGTAATTTTCTTTTCATTATAAAGCAATCTGTTTTGGTGAAACAATGTTATACCTAAGAGAACAAAATGGGGGAGGAGTAGGTGGACATGGAGTACATCTCTCTCCATGGATAGATCAGGGATACATCTTCAGACACAGAAGTGCATGCAGAACACCAGCTGAGAGCAGGCAGGAGTACCTGACCAGTGGAAAAGAATATACAGACCCACACAAAACTCGAGATCAAACCCTGATTCTTTGGACTGGGAGCACTGATTCCAAGACCCTAGACTCCCAGAGAACTAACCCTAGAGAGTACAGAATAGTGAGAACTCACACAAAGGAAACCACCTGAATACAAGACTTGGCATCATCCAACCACCAGTAGCACCCTGTGCCTCATCTAAACAATAAACAAAACAAAAATACAAACCCAATCATCAGCAGAGAGGATTACCACCTCACTCATCCTTACCCAAAAGAGGAAAAACAAACAGACAAAGAAAAACTCAGCACAAATCTCACTTTGTGCTTACACAAACCTACTGGACCAAACTTAGGAGGGCAGAAAACAAAAGAAAGAAAGAATTCAACCTTGAAGCCTGGGAAAAGGAGACCTCAAACACAATAGGTTGAAAAAATAATAATAATGAAAAGGCAGAGAAATACTACACAAATGAAGGAGCAAACTAGAAACACAGAAGTCCAAATAATTGAAGAAGAAATAGGCACACTACCTGAAAAAGTATTCAGAATAATAATAGTACTAAAAATGATCAAAAACCTTGAAAACAAATGAGAAAATGCAAGAATCAAAAAAAAAAAAACCTAGAAGAATTATAGAATAGACATACAGAGAAAACAACACAGTTACTGAAATTAAAAACACTCAGGAAGGAATCAATAGCAGAATATCTGAAGCAGAAGAATGAATCAGTGAGCTGGAAGATAAAAGGGTGGAAATAACTTCTGAAGAACAGAATAAAGTAAAAAGAATTTAAAGAACTGAGGATAGTCTCAGAGACCTTTGGGACAATACCAAACACACAATGTTCAAATTATAGGGGTCACAGAAAAAGACGAGAAAGAGAAAAGGTATGAGAAAAATTTTTGAAGAGATTATAGTTGAAAATCTCCTCAACATGGAAAAGGAAATAATCAAATCCAAGAAGCACAAAGAGTCCCATATGGATAAACCCAAGAAGAAACACACCAAGACAAATACTAATCAAATGAACAAAGACTAAACACAAAGAAAGAATATTAAAAGCAGCAAGGGAGAAGCAACAGGAACATACAAGAGAAATCCTGTACACTTAACAGCTGATCTTTGAGTAGAAATTCTGCAGGCCAGAAGGGAATGACAGGATAAATTTAAAGTACTGAAAGCGAAAAATCTACAACCAAGATTACTGTACCTGGCAAGGATCTCATTCAAAATTGAAATAAAAAGCTTTTCAGACTTGCAAAAGTTAAAAAGAGAATTTAGTACCACCAAACCAGCTTTATAACAAATGTTAAAGGAACTTACATAGTCAAAAAATACAAGAGAAGAAAAAAGATCTACAAAATCAACCCCAAATAAATAAGAAAATAGCAATAGGAACATATGTATCAATAATACCTTAAATGTAAATGGATTAAATGCTCCAACTAAAAGACATAGACTGGCTGAGGAATACAAAAGAAGACCCTTAATATGCTGTCTACAAGAAACCCACTTCAGACCTAAAGACGCAATTAGACAGAAAGTGAAAGGATGGAAAAATATATTCCATGCAAATAGGAAGCAAAAGAAAGCTGGAGTAGCAATCCTCGTGTCAGACAAAATAGACCTTAAAATAAAGAAGATTACAAGAGATAAGGAAGGACATTACATAATGATCAAGGGATCAATCCAAGAAGAAGACATAACAGTTGTAAATATCTATGCACCCAACACAGAAGGACCTCAATACATAAGGCAAACACTAACAGAAATAAAAGAAGAAATCGACAGTAACACAATAATAGTAGGAGACTTTAACACCCCACTCACACCAATGGATAGATCACCAAAACAGAAAATTAATGAGGAAACACAAGGAAACACAAGTCTTAAATGATGCATTAGATGAGATGGGTCCTATTGATATCCTCAGGACATTTCATCCAAGTGCAGAAGAATACACCTTCCAAGTGCACATGGAACAGTCTCCAGGATAGACCACATCTTGGTTCACAAATCAAACCTCAGTAAACTTAAGAAACTTGAAACCATATCAAGCATCTTCTCAGACCACCATGCTATGCTATGAGACTAGATAAAAAAAAAAAAAAAAAACTGTAAGAAACACAAACACATGGAGACTAAACAGCATGTTTCTAAATAATCAACAGGTTACTGAAGAAATCAAAAGGGAAATTAAAAAAAAAAAAAAGAAACAAATGACAGTGAAAACACAAAAACTCAAAACCTACAAGATGCAGCAAAAGCAGTTCCAAGAGAGAAGTTCATAGCAATACAATCCTACCTCAAGAAACAAGAAAAAACATCAAATAGACAACCTACTTTACACCAAAAACAACAGGAGAAAGAAGAACAAAAAAACCCAAAAGTTAGTAGAAGGAAAGAAATCATTAACATGCGAGCAGAAATAAGTGAAAAAGAAAGGAAAGAAACAATAGTAAAGATTAATAAAACTAAAAGCTAGTTCTTTGAGAGATAAACAAAATTGATCAACCTTTAGCCAGACTCATCAAGAACAAAAGAGAGAAGAATCAAATCAACAAAATTATAAATGAAAAAAGAGATGTTACAACAGACAATGCAGAAATACAAAGGATTGTAAGAGACTATTATGACGACTATATGGCAATAAAATGGATAACCTGGAAGAAATGGACAGATTCTTAGATAAGTTCAATATACTAAGACTGAACCAGGAAGAAATAGAAATTATGAACAACCCAATTACAAGCACTGAAATTGAAGCTGTGATCAAAATCGCACCCCCCTCCCCCCGCCCAAAAAAATCCCAGGACCAGATGGTTTAACTGGAAAATTCTATCAAACATTTAGAGAAGAGATAATGCCTATCCTTCTAAAATTCTTCCAAAAAGCTGCAGAGGAAAGAACACTTCCAAACTCATTCTATGAGGCCACCATCACCAGGATAACAAAACCAGACAGAGACAACTTAAAAAAAGAAAACTACAGGCCAATATCACTGATGAACAAAGATGCAAAAATTGTCAATAAAACTTTAGCAAACAGAATTCAGCAACACATCAAAAAGTTCATACCATGATTAAGTTGGGTTTATTCCAGGGATGCAAGGATTCTTCAATATATGCAAATTAATCAATGTGACACACCATATTAATGAATTGAAAGATAAAAATCAAATGATCATCTCAATAGATGCAGAAAAAGCCTTTGACAAAATTCAGCACCCATTTATGATTAAAACTCTTCAAAAATGGGCATAGAAGGAACCTACCTCATCATAGTAAAGGCCATATATGATAAGCCTACAGCAAATCACTAATCTCAATGCTGAAAAACTGAAAGCACCCCCTGCCAAGATCAGGAACAAGATAACAGTGTACACTTTCACCACTATTATTCAACATAGTTCAGAAAGTCCTAGCTACAGCAATCAGAGAAGAAAAAGAAATGAAAGGAATCAAAATCAGAAAAGAAGAGGTAAAGCTTTCACTCTTTGTGGATGATATGATACTGTACACAGAAAACCCTAAAGATAGTATCAGAAAATTACTAGAACTAATCAGTGAAATAGCAAAGCTGCAGTATACAAAATCAATACACAGAAATGATTTGCATTTCTATATACTAGCGGCTTCCCTTGTAGCTCAGTTGGTAAAGAATCTTCCTACAATGCAGGAGACCTGGGTTCAATTCCTGGGTTGAGAAGAGCCCCTGGAGAAGGAAATGGCAACCCATTCTAGTATTCTTGCCTGGAGAATCCCCTGGAGCCTGCCAGGCTCCTCTGTCCATGGGGTTGCAAGAGTCGGACATGACTTAGCAACTAAACTACTACTACTACTATATACTAACAATGAAAAATCAGAAAGAGAAATTAAGAAATCAGTTCCAGTCACCATTGCAACAAAAAGAATTAAATATCTAGGAATAAACTTACCTAAGGAGACAAAAGAATTGTACACAGAAAATTATAAGACACTGATGAAAGAAATCAAAGATGATATAAACAGATGGAGAGATATTACATATTTCTAGGTAGGAAGAATCAATATTGTGAAAATGACAATACTACCAAATGCAGTCTACAGATTCAATGCGATACCTATCAAATTACCAATGGCATTTTTCCACAGAACCAAAACAAAAAATTTCACAATTCATATGGAAACACAAAAGACCCCAAATTTTCAAAGCAGTCTTGAGAAAGAAGAATGGAGCTGGAGGAATCAGCTTTCTGACTTCAGATTATACTACAAAGCTATAGTCATGAAGATAGTATGGTGCTGGCACAGAAACTGAAATATAGACCAATGGAACAAGATAGAAAGTCCAGAAATAAACCCCTGCACTGATGGATGCCTTATTTTTGACAAAGAAGGCAAGAGTATACAGTGGGGGCGAAGACAGCCTCTTCAATAAATGGCGCTGGGAAAACTGGACAGCTACATGTAAAAGAATGAAATTAGAACACTTCCTAACACCATACACAAAGATAAAGTCATAATGCATTAAAGACCTCAATGTAAGACCAGAAGTTATAAAACTGTTAGAGGAAAACATAGGCAGAACCCTGGATAACATAAATCAAAGCAAGATCCTCTATACCCCACCTCCTAGAGTAATGGAAATAAAAACAAAAGTAAACAAGTCAGACCTGATTAAACTTAAAAACTTCTGCACAGCAAAGGAAACTATAAGCAAGGTGAAAAGACAACCCTCAGAAAGGGAGAAAATAATAGCAAATGAAACAACTGATAAAGGATTAGTATCCAAAATATACAAGCAGCTCATATAACTCAAAGACAGAAAAACAAACAACCCAATCAAAAGTGGGGAAAAGACCTAAACAGACATTTCTCCAAAGCAGACATACATGTGGCTAACAAACACATGAAAAGATGCTCAACATCGCTCATTATTAAAGAAATGCAAATCAAAACCACAATGAGATATCACCTCACAACGGTCAGAATGGCCCTCATCAAAAAGTCTACAAACAACAAATGCTGGAGAGAGTGTGGAGAAAAGGGAACACTCTTGCACTGTAGGTGGGAAGGTAAATTCATACAGCCACTATGGAAGATAGTCTGGAGATTCCTTAAAAAACAAGGAATAAAAGCACCATATGACCCTGCAGTTCCACTCCTAGGCATATTCCCTGAGGAAACCAAAATGTGAAAAAAGACACATGTACCCCATTGTTCACTGCAGCACTATTTACAATAGCTACAACACAAGAAACAATCTAGATGTCCATCAACAGATGAATGGATAAAGAATAGTGATTCACATATATACACAATGGAATAATACTCAGCCACAAACAGGAACAGATTTGAGTCAGGTCTGATGAGGTAGATGAACCTAGAACCTATTATGCAGAGTGAAGTGAATCAGAAAGAGAAAGATAAATATTGTATTCTTCAGCTATGGTTTTTCCAGTGGTCATGTATGGATGTGAGAGTTGGACTGTGAAGAAAGCTAAGCACTGAAGAATTGATGCTTTTGAACTGTGGTGTTGGGAAGACTCTTGAGAGTCCCTTGGACTGCAAGGATATCCAACCAATCCATCCTAAAGGAGATCAGTCCTGGGTGTTCTTTGGAAGGACTGATGCTAAAGCTGAAACTCCAATACTTTGGCCACCTGATGCAAAGAACTGATTCACTGGAAAAGACTCTGATGCTGGGAGGGATTGGGGGAAGGAGGAGAAGGGGACGACAGAGGATGAGATGGCTGGATGGCATCACGGACTCGATGGATGTGAGTCTGAGTGAACTCCGGGAATTGGTAATGGACAGGGAGGCCTGGAGTGCTGCAACTCATGGGGTCTCAAAAGAGTCAGACATGACTGAGCGACTGAACTGACCTGAATACACATATACAGAATACAGAAAAATGGTACTGAAGAATTTGTTTACAGGGCAGCAATGGGGAAACAAACATAAAGAACAGACCTATGGAAATGGGCAGAGGAGCGGAGCAGGTGAGATGTCTGGAGAGAGTACCATGGAAACTTACATGACCATATGTAAAACAGATAGCCAATGGGAATTTGCTGTATGGCTCAGGAAACTCAAACAACCTAGAGGTGTAGGATGGGGAGGCAGATGTGTGGGAGGTTCACAAGGGAGGGGATATATGTGTACCTATGGCTGATTCATGTTCAGATTTGACAGAAAACGCCAAAATTCTGTAAAGCAATTATCCTTCGATAAAAAGTAAATTTAAAAAAATCTTATAACTAAACTGCTCATTCCATATATAAAAGTCAACAAGTTAAAAAGGTTTTATTTTGTGAATTCCTAGTTTCTCTGTAGTTTATGATCTGACCGACACGGTTGCATCCCTTTCTCAGAGACAACAGTGAAACAGCAATCTGTCTGAAACATGAATGTAGATCTGACTCCAAACACTTTTGACTATGACTATGAATCAGTTACCTTCAACAGTCAAAGGCAGTATTCATTTTGGATATTAAGATACTGCTTTATTATGAAAAGGCATTATAAATTAAAATAACAACCCATTCATATGTACAAGTCAGAAGTCAGTTGTACTTTTTCAGAATAATCACTGCTTACTTCATCAGACTCATTTTGATTGCTACCATGTAGAGTTTATTTTCTTAGTAAAAATTTGATTACTAATTTTGGCACGTTAAAAGTCCCAGTTTAAAAAATATATCTCATCTTTGACCCTCTATTAATTTGGTGAGTTTTTTTATTATGTAAAATGAGCTAATTAAGAGTAAAGATTTTGTAACGCTTTTCAACTTCACTCACAAAAGGTTGCAATTATGACATAAGATAGCTGTAACAAAACTTACGCCTTTTGGTCTGTTTTTCTTTCTTTCTTGAAAGGTGACCACACAGAAAACAAAAATAAATATAGCCACTATCATCACCAATTTCCAGAAGTTCAAAATGCTTTTACCTCTGCTGTTTGCTATAAATTCATTTCAAGCAAAATCTGCATCTTATTTTAGAAGTCAGTGATGGGAAACTAATGTTATATTTGGTCTGTTATATTCATTAAACAGGGAGGCCATTCACTGATGTGGCTCTAATACCTCGGCTGCTTACTGTAAGCAAACCAAAATCTACGCCTGTAAAAGCCTCAAGGCTGTGAAATCAAAATGCTCAGGATAACTAAGTCCAAACGTCTGGGAGGACACGAGCTATAGCCAATCAACAATTTTCTTACTTTTCTTCTACCTTCTCTCTGCAACAGTCGCTCTCGGAGTTTCGGTCAGGTAGGACTTTAGAAACCACTTGGGTTTTGGCACTGCCGAGTCAAACAGATTTTCGCTCAAACAAATTCTTAAATTTTAAAATATACCTCAGTTCATCTCGCCACAAGAAAATTCTGGCATCCAGAGAAGGGACCGAAGAAGGGCCTCGAGGGTCGCCAGGAGCAACAAGCAACCAGGCTGAGGTGCCTTTAAGCTGAGAGCCCCGCTGTCTTGCCGCCTCGGAATGGTTCGTAATTAAACTCTCAGATACCAGCTTTTAGCTCTGCGGCCTTTGCATAATGAGCTTTCAGACTTAATTTGAGCACTTCTTTTTCCAGACTGGGTCCAGAAACCACTTCAGTGTGACCGGGTCGGACGCAAAAGTCAGACTGTTTCCGGGTCAGATNCAATGCCACCTTATGTTGAACAATATAACATTGCTATTGCTCATTTACATTTTATGTACAACACTGTCCAACATAACGAGTGTTTCATCATACTGAAGATGACTTTGACTAGGAAATAATAACAATACAATAGAATTCTGATGACTGTACTGTCTCAGTTTGATTTTTAGACTGTGATGAAATTTATAGCCTCTTTTATCATTTCCATTTTAGATATTGATAACTTTTTGAAACATTTTATTTAGATTTAACCAAAATTTGCAGCATATTTCTCAAAGTATTCAGGTCCTAAGTATTTCCCTTAGTACAGCTCTTTTATATTTCTTCTTTTATTCCCTCTTCATGGAAAATAAAATTTAAATAATATTTAATCTTATTATATTTTCTGGACAAAATAACTGATCAAGATGTGCAATAAGAGAGCTTCTATGGGACTTAAATGATCATTTTCAGGAGGAAAAACATTTTTATATGTTTTATATATGAAGGCTATAGTGTATCCATGGATGGAAAGAAGTAAAAATATAAAGATGCCATTTTTTCCTTTCACAGATTACAGATATGAGATTCCAATAAAATACCAATTGGGTTATTTTTGTAACTTGTCAAAAAAGTACAGGATTACATCTGATAAATAAAGAGATATATTAGCTAAGACTATTAGTAATAATGTGGAACTTTCCCTACCAAAAAATAATAATAGTACATGTTATATAAAGTTACAAACATGGTATTTTAAAAATAGTGTGTAAGTATCATCTTCCAGATTAATAGAAAGAATATATATTAGAAACTGATCATAATATAGTCCCAACTAAAAGTAGTCCACATATGCAAAATACCTGAAGAATATGCTTTATAAAGTAAGTAATAGGTTTGCTTTAAGAAACTGAAATTATTTTTATTCTATTTACTTTTCTGTTTTTAAATTATCTACCAGAAGTGTATATTGCCTTAATAAGAAAAGAAAACCCAAGTTTCCAAAATTAAAAAAAAAAAAGTTTAGTTTTTGTAAGAAGTGATAATAATAGAATACAGACCATATGAAAGTGCTGATAATAAAATGTGAATCTGACTCAAAGGAAAAATAAATTCTTTGTAAAATATTTCATCATTGCCTGTTATTTGATCATTGAAAAAGCAAGAGAGTTCCAGAAAACCATCTACTTCTGCTTTATTGACTACACCAAAGGCTTTGACTGTGTGGATCACAACAAACTGTGGAAAATTCTTAAAGAGATGGGAATACCAGACCACCTGACCTGTCCCCTGACAAATCTGTAGGCAGGTCAAGAAGTAACAGTTAGAACTGGACATGGCACAACAGACTTGTTCTAAATCGGGAAAGGAGTACATCAAGGCTATATATTGTCACCCTGCTTATTTAACTTATATGTAGAGTACATCATGAGAAATAACAGGCTGGATATGGCACAAGCTGGAATCAAGATTGCTGGGAGAAATATCAATAACTTCAGGTGTGCAGATGACACCACCCTTATGGCAGAAAGCGAAGAAGAACTAAAGAGCCTTTTGATGAAAGTAAAAGAAGAGAGTGAAAAAGTTGGCTTAAAGCTCAACATTCAGAGAACTAAGATCATCACTTCATGGCAAATAGATGGGGAAACAGTGGCTGACTTTATTTTTCTAGGCTCCAAAATCACTGCAGGTGGTGATTGCAGCCATGAAATAAGAAGACACTTGCTCCTTGGAAGAAAAGCTATGACAAAACTAGACAGCTTATTAAAAAATGGAGACATAACTTAACCACCAAAGTCCATACAGTCAAAGCATGGCTTTCCAGTGGCCATGTATGGGTGTGAGGGCTGGACTAAAGAAAGCTGAGCACTGAAGAATCGATACTTTTGAACTGCGGTGTTGGAGAAGACTCTTGAGAGTCCCTTGAACTGCAAGAAGATCAAACCAGTCAATCCTGAAGGAAATCATTCCTGGGAGTTCACTTGAGGGACTGGTGCTGAAGCTGAAACTCCAGTACTTTGGCCACCTGGAAAAGACACCGATGGGAATGACTTAAGGTGAGAGGAAAAGGGGGCAACAGAGGATGAGATTGTTAAATGGCATCACAAACGCAATGGACATGAGTTTGAATAATCTCTGGGAGTTGGTGATGGACAAGGAAGCTTGGCATGCTGCAGTCTATGGGATCGCAAAGAGTTAGACATGACTGAGGGACTGAATTGAACTCAACATTAGAATTTGCTTTGGATTTAAAATATCTAATTCAATTTAACCTAAGCTATCACACGAAGAATAATTGATTCTTTTTAAAAGGAAATAGACAAAACGCCATTATAAAGATGGTCATTGCAAAGAAGTTTTTGAACCGTTTTCTTATCTTTCAGAAAGCAAAAAAAAAAAGTGGTTACATTAATATGTTATCCAAACTTGTTCAAACTGTTCACTCAGTCGTGTCCGACTCTTTGCAATCCCAGGACTATATAGTCCATGTAATTCTCCATGCCGCAATATTGGTGTGGGTAGCCTTTCCCTTCCCCAGAGAGTGAATCTTCCCAACCAATGGATCAAACCCAGGTCTCCCACATTGCCGGTGGATTCTTTATAAACTGAACTATCAGGGAAGCCCAAAGTGAAAGTCACTCAGTCGTGTCCAATTCTTTGCAGCCCTGGTGGACTGTACAGTCCATGGAAATCTCCAGGCCAGAATACTAGAGTGGGTAGCCTTTCCCTTCTCCAGCGGATCTTTGCAACCCAGGAATTGGACCGGGGTCTCCTTCATTGCAGGTTGAATCTTTACCAACTGAGCTATCAGGGAAGCCCTATATATTATTACCATAATGCTGTTATTTTCTGGATTCCCTTGTTGTACAAACTACACAATTCCTAGCACAATTAACCCACTAACCTACCACTTGTTTAATTCCTTAATTATTTAGAATACATCTTCATACCAAGAAAAGTTTAAGGAGACTCAGGAAAGTACTGACATTCTTCCCTTATGAATGATGGAATTTATCTGCTTCAAAAATGTTGGTATCAAGAATCCATCCACTAATGAAAGTGCTGAGAGCAATTTTCCTTCTGGAAATATTTTTTGTAAATATTACTGTTTTTTCATTCTCATAATATTAAGAATACTTTTTAGTTTGCCAAGCTTCTAGTTCAAGTGCTATTGAAATATTTGTTTTTTCAGTTAAAAGCTCTTCATTATGAAAAGACATATCTCATTGTTCCAGAATATTTGGGAGTTAAACATCACTCAGTTCAGTTCAGTCACTCAGTCATGTCTGACTCTTTGCGACCCCACGGACTGCAGCACGCCAGGCCTCCCTGTCCATCACCAACTCCCAGAGTTTACTCAAACTCATATCCATTGAGTTGGTGATGCCATCCAACCATCTCATCCTCTGTCGTCCCCTTCTCCTTCCACCTTCAATCTTTCCCAACATTAGGGTCTCTTCAAATGAGTTAGTTCTTCCAAACATCACTACTGCCATAGTTTAAAATATGGTATGGTTTTGCAGCCAGACAGCTCCATCCTGGTAAGCTTCATCTGAACTCTCCATAATGTTTTTAAATACCTTACAAAGCTTTCCAGTGCTGCAGTGCCCTAGTGTTATAATCCTAGTGTCAGAAAGCTTGACTCTTAAATTTTTTCAACATGACCCATAGTGGGAAAAAAAGGCAAAGCAAAACAAAACATTTTTCATCACAATTAGGATCATGACATTCATATATTATTCAGTCTTCTATATCTAGTTAGTGGGGATTCAAAAATAATTGAAACAGTAAAAAATTCTTGCCCCCATGGAGCTAATAATCTAATCTGTTCCTCTGTCTCTGTATTATTCCTTTGTATAAACAATAGCATCTTGTATATTTTATTCCAACCATCCAATTCTATCCTATTATCTTCTTTTGAGTTGTAAAAATATGTTGCTCTTTGTATGCTTAGTCATTCAGTCATCTCTGACTCTTTGCAACCCCATGGACTATATATAGACCACCAAGTTCCTCTGTCCGTAGGGACTTTCCAGGCAAGAATACTGGAGTGGGTTGCCATGCCCTCCTCCAGGGAATCTTCCCAACCCAGGGATCGAATCGAGGTCTCCCGCACTGCAGCTGGATTCTTACTGTCAGAGCCATCAGGGTAATTAGGACCCATTAATTGATTCAAGACTCAGTAATGGATCTTGACTCCCACTTTGAAGAACATTGCCACATTGGAATTTCATACATTTAACAGAGCTGTTAAAGCAGCCTGTGTATGTGTGTGTGGGTGCTCAGCCATGTCCAATTCTTTGCGACCACACGGACTGTAGCCCAACAGGCTCCTCTGTTCCTAGGATTTCCCAGGCAAGAATACTGGAGTGGTTTGCAAATGGGATTTTCCCGACCCAGGGACTGAATCCATGTCTCTTATGTCTCCTGCATTGGCAGGGGTATTCTTCACCACTAGTGCCACTTAGCCTTATAAAGAGCAGCCTAGGATTAATTAATTTACCTAAATTTCTGTCTCACATTGACTGTCACCAATTTAAAAGTCCAGTCTTTTTTACTGAGTTGCTTTCAGGATAGAACTTTCTGAATATGGGTTTATGTAAACTGTTTTTAATCTGAATGGAGAATCTTATATTTATTTATGTCAAATTCTTCATTATTGCTTTCAGCTCATCATCCTAGCCTATCAAAATTTTTGAACTCTGCCACTGTTAGATAATCCTCCTAAACCTGTCATCCACAAATATGAAGAATGGCTTCTGTGTCATGAGCCCAGTCACTATTGGAAAATATTGCAAATTCCTTTAGTTCTTCCCTAGAGAGCTCCTTCTTGTTGGCATTGATCTGTTAATCGACATTTTAGCATTATATTTGCATGTCAGAATATGAATCTCCCTTAATTTGCCCATGTCTCAGTCTGCAGTTTTTCATCAAATAAAAATTCTAAAAGACTATAGAATACATACCGAATTATTGATTTTTATGTTCCCCTGAGATAGCAATAAGCTGTCAGGAACATAGTTAAGTTTCTGTTTATCTTAGCCACAACTAGTTGCACTGATAGTGGTCTTCAGTTTTTAAGGTTAGTTAGTGATTGAGATCTGATATCACAGTACACTGGAACTCAGAGAGGACTTAGGGTTGGTCTAGAAGTAGCAAGCTATTTATGCATATGCTTTGGTAATAAGCAGTGTTCTCCAGGTTTGCAAGATCATTCAGCTATTTCTCCTCAGCTTCTCAGTGATTTCCAACTGATAGAGCTGTTGTCTTGTCACAGGGTTTTAGTGTCTTTGACAGCTCTTGTATAGGGCTAAAGTTAGTTGGGGCTAGACACTCTTTAGTCCAAAAATCTGTTTTTTGTTTGTTTGTTTTGGGTGAGACTTGTCTTAAGTGTAAATTGCATTCAACTCATAGGATGTTATTAATAGGATCACATTAACAGAAGATTGTCTTTTAATAAGAGCCTAGGGCAAGATAGTAACAAGAGATGCATTTGAATTCTTACTGTCTTCACCAATTAACTCCATTCCTCTTGGTAAGATCTTGAAAGTAAGTCTCTCACATCATCTATAATCCAGAGTTAGAAATGTATAGTTTACTTATCTCACAAGGTTCTTGTAAGAATGGAGATTAGGTCATAAACAAATAGAATCTAAATGTTTACTAGCTGATAGTAAACTATCAGTTGGTAAATTAGTTGTTGTTCAGTTGCTAAGTTGTTTTCGACTCTTTGTGACTCCATGGACTATAGCCAGCCAGGCTACATTTATGGGAGTGATTGAAAGTAAAACCCATCTTCATTAGATAACAGAATTTGGGTGATAGACACAGTGCATCATAACTGAGTGTGCATGATGACTGACGTGGGAGGTGTTATCCTAGGGCAGTGGCTTCTCAAAGCATCGTCTTCAGAGCAACAGCATCAGCATATCCAGCAAAGTTGTTAAAAATGCAGATTCTGTATGCAAGACCTAGCGCATCAGGTGCTTAGAGGATGGAGCCCAGCACTCAGTGTGGTTTCAACAATACTCAGGAGATTCTGTGCTCACTGTGTCCTTGACATTGTTGTTGTTCAGTTGCTAAGTCATGTCCAGCTCTTTGCGGCGCCATGGACTGTAGAATTCCGAGCTCCTCCGACCTCCACCGTCTCTAAGCATTTGCTCAGATTCATGTCTGTTGAGTCCCTGACTTTCCGGCCATCTCACCCTCTCTGCCCACTTCTCCTTTCGCCTTCAATCTTTCCCAGCATCTGAGTCTTTTCCAATGAGGTACTCTTCCCATCAGGTGGCCAAGAATTGGCGCTCCAGCTTCATTGTAAGTCCTTCCAATGAATATTCAGAGTTGATTTCCTTTAGCATTCACTAATTTGATCTCCTTGCCATCCAGGGAACTCTCAAGAGTCTTCTCCAGCACCACACTTCAAAAGTATAAGTTCGTCAGGGCTCAGCCTTCTTTATGGTCCAACTCAACATCTGTATACAACTACTGGAAAAACCTTAGCTTTGACTAGAGGGGCTTATATCGTTATGTCTCTGCTTTTTAATATATCTGCCATCTAGATTTATCCTAGTTTTCCTCCCAAGGAGTGTCTTAATTTTGTGGCTGCTGTCAAAGTACACAGTGATTTTGGAGACCAAGAAAATATATCACTACTTCGACTTTTTCTCCATGCATTTGCTATGAAGTGATGGGACCAGATGCCATGATCTTAGTTTTCATGTTGAATTTCAAGCCAGCTTTCTCACTCTCTTCTTTCATCCTCATCAACAGGCTCTTTAGTTCCTCTTTACTTTCTGCCATTAGAGTGGTATCATTTGCATATCTGAGGTTATTGATATTTCTCCCTGTAATCCTGATTCTAGTTTATGATTTATCCAGCCTGGAATTTTGCATAGTGTATTCTGCATGTAAGTTAAGTATGCAGAGTGACAAGATACAGCCTTGTCATACTCCGTTTCCAGTTTTGAACCAGTTCATTGTTCCATGTCCAGTTCTAACTGTTGCTTCTTGATTTGCATACAGGTTTTTCAGGAGACAGGTAAGGTGGTCTAGTACTGCCATCCCTGAATTTTCTGCAGTTTGTTGTGGTCGACACAGCCAAAGGCTTTAGGGTTGTCAGTAAGCAAAAGTAAATGTTTAACTGCAACTCCCTTTCTTTCTCCATGATCCAATGTATATTGGTAATTTGATATATGGTTCCTCTGCCTTTTCAAAACCCCATTAGTACATCTGGAATTTCATGGTTCACATAACTGCTGAAACCTAGCTTGAAGAATTTTGACCATAACCTTGCTAGCATGAAATGAATAGAATTGTACAGTAGTTTGAACATTCTTTGACATTACCCTACTTTGGGATTGGAATGAAGGCTGACTTTTTCTAGTCCTGAGGCCACTACTGAGATTTCCAAAGCTATGACATATTGAGTGCAGCACTTTAAAAGAATCATCTTTTAGGATTTTAAATAGCTCAGCTGGAATTTCATTACTTCTACTACCTTTGTTTGTAGTAATGCTTCCTAATGCCCACTTGACTGCCCATATTCCAGAATGTCTGGCTGTAGGTGAGTGACCACACTATTGTAGTTATCTAGGTTATTAAGACTTTTTTTGTTTAGTTCTTCTATATATTTTTGCCACCTCTTAATCTTTTCTGTTTTTGTTAGGTCCTTACCTTTTCTGTCCATTATCGTGCCCATCTTGCATGAAATGTTCTTGCGAAACTTGATGTCTTCAGTTTCCTGGAAGAGATCTCTAGCTTTTCTCACTCTGTTGTTTTCCTCTATCTCTTTGGCTTGTTCATTAAAGAAGGTCTTCTTATCTCTCCTTGTGGTATTAAATGGCTCAGTAAGTAAAGAATCTACCTACAATGCAGGTGATGCATGTTTGATTCTTGGGTTGGGAAGATACCCTAGATAATGAAATAGTGACCCACTCTGGTATTCTTACCTGAAAAATCCCATGGACAGAGAGGCCTGGTGGGCTACAATCAAAGGGTAGCGAAGAGTCATACATGACTGAGAGATTAAGCACACACACATCTCTTCTTGCTGTCCTCTGAAACTGCATTCGTTTGGTTTTATCTTACTTTTCTTCCTTTCCTTTGCTTCTCTTCTTTCTTCAGCTATTTGTAAAACCTCCTCAGACAACCACTTTGCCTTCTTACATTTCTTTTTCTTGGGGATGGTTTTGATCACTGCTTCCTGTACAATGTTAGAAACTTCTGTCCATAGTTCTTCAGGAACTGTATCAGATCTAAGTGCTTGGGTCTATTCATCACCTCTGCTGTATAATCATAGGATTTTATTTACGTCATATCTGATTGGCCTATTCATTTTCCCTACTTTCTTCAATTTAAGTCTGAATTTGGCAAGAAGGAACTCATGATCTGAGCCACAGTCAGCCTTAGGTCTTACTTTTGCTGACTGTACAGAGTTTCTTAATCTCTGGCTGCAAAGAATATATTCAATCTGCTTTCAATATTAACCATATGATGATGTCTATGTAGAACTGTCTCTTGTGTTGTTAGAAAACATTGTTAGCTATGACCAGCACATTCTCCTTGACAAAACTCTGTTAGCCTCTGCCCTGCTTTATTTTGTACTCCAAACAAACTCCCCTGTTATTCTGGGAAACTCTTGACTTCTTACTTTAGCATTCCAATTCCCTATGATGAAAAGGATATCATTTTTTGTTGTTTTTAGCCCTAGAAGGTGTTGTGGGTCTTCATAGTACTGGGAAACTTCAGCTTCTTCAGCATCAGTGGTTGGGGCATAAACTTAGATTACTGTGATGTTGAATTTTTTTCATGGAAATGATCTGAGATCATTCTGTCATTGTTGAGACTGTACCCAATTACTGCATGTGGACTCTTTTGTTGTCTATGAGGACTACTCCATTCCTTCTAAGGGATTCTTGCCCACAGTAGTAGATATTATGGTCATCTGAGTTAAATCCCCCCCAGTCCTCTCCATTTTAGTTCACTGAGTCATAAGATGTCCATGTTCATTCTTGCCATCTCCTGCTTGACTACATCCAATTTACTTTAGTTCACAGACCTAACATTCCAGGTTTCTATACATGTTGTTCTTCACAGCATCAGACTTTCCTTTCCCCACCAGACACAGCCACAGCCGAGGGTCATTTCTGCATTGGGCCAGATGCTGCTTTCTTTCTGGTATCTCTTTCTTGCTATATTAGTAATTGCCCTCCCCTCTCCTTCAGTAGCATGTTGAACATCTTCCATCCTGGAGGGGGGGCGGGGCTCATCTTCCAGAGTCCTGTCTTTCTGCCTTTTCATACTGTTCATGGGGTTTTCATGGCAAGAATACTGGAGCGGGTTGCCATTCCCTCCTTTGCTGAACCACAGTGTGTCAGGACTTTTCACCATGACTCACCTATCTTAGGTGGCCCTGGACAGCTTGGGTCATAGCTTGAGTTATACAAGCTCCTCCACCATGACAAGGCTGTGATCCATGAAGGGGAATAAATTAATACCATCCTTTAAAATGGGTTATTGCTTCATCTCTAGAAACTCTAAATTCATAATCCTAAGGGGAAAATATCTTCATTTCTACAGCATTGTCTTATGCTAATGATGCCATTTCTTTTATTTGTACATAAGATTCTTTTATACCTCAGTATTGTCTATCTCTCTTTCTCCATTTTGCTAACAGGCATTTTATTCTTTATATGTGTTTATGTATAAGACCTGACAACTACAAGTCCTAGCTGTGCAATCATTCAGCAGTTAATTTAATCTCTCTGTGTCCCAGTTTCTCTCATTTGTAAAGCAAGAAACTAACATTTAATTTGAAGCAGAGTTTTAACAATTAGGTATAATATTCTCAGTTGACCCAGTGGTAAAGAATCCTCCTGCCAGTGCAGGAGACACAGGAGATTCAGGTTCGATCCCTGGTTCATGAAGATACCCTGGAGTAGGAAATGGCAACTCACTCCAGTATTCTTGCCTGGAGAATCCCATGGACAGAGAAGTCTGACAGGCTATGGTCCATAGGTTCCCAAAAAGTCAGACGTGACTGAACAACTAAGTATGAGCATGATAATATATGTAAAATACTTAATGATGATTTATACACAGAGTGATCAACACATAGCAGTAGTTATTTCTAGATTTTTTTCTCTTCATTTATAGAAACTTTCCTTAATAAATAAGATGGGAAAAAGAGATCTTTAGATAGTCTTATCTTCTTTCCAACAGAGATATTTCTCTGTCCTTCACAAAATTGCAGTTACTTTTCAAATCCTTAACCTACTTTCCTTTTAAAGCAACTAACTAATAAATCTAGAAGAACAGCCAAATTCCCAGTGAGGGTGAAAATGTAGAGCAAATACTTCTGGCATAGGGCTGAAGAAAGCATCTTACTTTGAAAAGTGGAGGAGTTAGTAATTAATAGCCTGGTCTTTTAAATCAGGCAGACAAAACTGGGTTTGAATCTAATCCAGACATTTACTTGCTGAGTCGCAATGTAAAAGTTACTTGGCCTTTCTTATGTATTTTCTCTTATGTGAAGTGGGCATAATAGCAATATTGCTTCATTGAGTATGAAGTGGTATATATGTGAGAAATCTTTAAAGGCTTGGTACATTGTCTGACAGGTAGCAAATCACTGATAAATAGAATCCCATTGATATGTTTCCTTCTGCTCCTACTCTCACTTCCTAATATTCTTCTCTGATAATGATGGATAAAACTATTTTATTTACCTTTGGAATATGAATTTTAGGAATGTGTTTATTGCCCAATATTTTCAAATAAGGCCATTTAGATGCTTTGAAGTGTTTCTTATAAATTAACTGTGTAAAAGTTGGTACTTACGCAGAGCTGTCAAGTGTCAAGTGTTTTGCTCAAAACTGGGATTTACATACCCACAAAGAAAACTAAATGGTAATCCCTATAAATGCTTAGTGTCTTCCAGCAGTTTTATTTATGAAAGGCCATCAGTGAGTTGTGTTATTGTTTAGCTGCTTTTGTTGCTATTGTAGGAACTATACTTATTATCATTGCATGGTCTAACATTTTACCCTTGTCAAAAGATAAGTGGAAAAAGGCAAACATAATTCAGGATATTCCCTGATTCACTCATGGCACTTAAGAGTTTCCCAAGGTTTTCTGGTGGGGAAGACAAATGGGAGAATTCTGAGATTCTTGATGCGAAGGAGTAAGATTACGTATTGGAAAGCATCTCCCAGCTATGTTATCTTCACACTGGACCAGGCATCTGGAAAGGGGAAGGTGCAGTTTCTAGTCTATATACTCTGTTTTTCCTCTTTCAGGTTTCCCACAGACAATAAGGTTAGCTTATTTGAACCGCTAGTGGAAAAAACGGCCTAAAAATGTTAAGTATCCATCTACTATAACAGGCTCTCATTACAAATCATTTGTGTTTCACAAATTGTGCCAAAACTAATGATACAATGATAACCAGAACATTAGACCTACGTTCCAGGGTGTTTCTTGGACAGGGGATAAGAGCAGATCCATATTTAAATAATTGAGCAAAATGCAATGTGTGTTACCTCAGAGTTAGGAAAAATCTTTTGAAAGAGAGGTAAAAGTGTTTTTGTGTCTCTTTAAGGTTTTACAGAGAAGGCTCAATTGAGCCATGAGAAATTCAACATGGGCACAGGAGATGAGGCTCACAAGTTAAATTAGGAGAAATAGCAGGTAAAGAGTCTCAACTGAAGACAGAGAGAGAGAGACGGAGTAAGGAAAAAAATGTGGAGGAGATGGCAGGAGAGAGGAGGAAAGAGGAAGGGATGATAGGAAGGAAAAAGAGATAGGAAGTGGCCAAAAAAGTAGATCTTGGATTTAAATACCCAAATGTTGCTGATAGGATATTGATGAGATTCTGGCGGTATCAGATTATTAGTATAAATAACCAAACCCTAAATCAAAAAAATCAATATTTTGTTTACCATATATTCTTTTTAAAATGGTCAGCCCTCAAGAAGTATAATTTTATTTCTAAAATTAGTATATTATGGAAAATTAAAAAAAAATTATTCCCCTTTGATTGCTGATATAAATGAAAGGATGTATTAAACATGAAATCAAAATTTTCTTGCCTAGTCAAATTTTGGAAACTCTTCTGCCATGTAGGGATTTTTGTCATTTTTCTAGATGATGACAGAAGCTACGTTTAAGTTGTATTTATGTGCTTTAGATAAACTCATACTGATGTTGATAATTTCATAAGCTCTATTACCTCAACCAAATTTGTTAAACTGAGTTAGAATTCAAAAGAAAAAAAAATTTGCTATATTTTTACTACTTATAAGTTTAGTTTTAATAGGAAACAGATATTTATTCAGCTTTATAATGACATTTTTACTTATTCAATAAAAAAATTGTATAGTTCTTTGAATTTAAAAATTTAAATCAAAGATCAAAGTCAATACTTGATTGGTAACATTTTCAATGTAGCTGAACAAAAATTGTGTCATTTGCAAACCATTTACCTTATAAAATATTATTGAATCTTTAAAATTAATAAATATAACCTCTAATAATCATGTTTATTATACAGTCTAATTTACTCAGAAAAAAAGTTAATTTATAAAGGTAGTTTTAAACAAAGCATTATATATAAATGCTCCAGCTGGTTATTTCTATTCCATGCTTCACCTTGGAACTAAATTATCCATGTCATAAAACAGTCTTATACATTATCAACAATGCTTTGAATTATATCTAAAAGACAAGAACAGCTTGTAAGTTCATTTTTCTATTTTATCCAAATTGGCTAACAATTTCTTTTAAGTTCTAGCTAATTGGAATAGATATAAATCATAAGCCTGTTTTACTCGAAAGTAGAAGGTCAGCATGTATGTGNGCATCACCGACTCGATGGACGTGAGTTTGAGTGAACTCCGGGAGTTGGTGATAGGAGGCCTGGTGTGCTGCAATTCATGGGGTCGCAAAGAGTTGGACACGACTGAGCAACTGAATTGAAATGAAGCTATTTCTTATGCAAGAACATTATAATACTAATAAACCTTTGTAACATGGCACTGTCTGGATCAAGTAGTTGTGATATTTCTCCAGTTGTACTGTGTAAACTCTTAATTATCTTACTTAACTAGGGAAGGTTATTAACCTTTAGATGACTACATGTGACTACTTTGATTTCATTGTACTTAAGAGGCACCTCCTTGGAGACAGGTAGATTGCAGGTATAATTTGGAGACATAATTAACATGACTTTTTAATGAGTTAATGTTGTGGTAAGGGACTAGGAGGAATCAAGAATGAATACTAGGTTTTTGCCTTGAGCAGCTTGATGGTACTTTAGGTACAACACAAAATGAATGTAGGGGAGTGAGATACCGTGTTTGCCCTTGATTTTTAAAAATCACATTTTTGCAACCAAAACTCTCAGTTTTTATGCTGTTCTGTTCATCTAATATGTAGTCCTAATGTGACATCACTTGGCATCAATNACAGGGGGTTTCCTGAGGCTTGATCACGCCTTTGCGTATGCCAAGCCTCCTTCCTCATGACCT
The DNA here is from genome assembly GCA_006410875.1 of Neotragus pygmaeus. NCBI lineage: Eukaryota > Metazoa > Chordata > Mammalia > Artiodactyla > Bovidae > Neotragus > Neotragus pygmaeus. The sequence continues at coordinate 6,246 of SJYV01011040.1, read as the reverse complement.
TTGCCATCGGAGGAGTTCATCACACTGTCTCCTGGCAGTTTTCAGAAGGAAAAAAGCATGCAGAGAAAAAAATACTGTACATTTTAAGTACATGTTCAAGTTAAAATATATAATGTAAATCATTAATAGAATTTTCTGTGGGGAGATGGAAATTAGAATAAGATATAGTGATAAAGGGAATTAACTAAAAATATATACTCTCTAATAAGTTAAATCAAACAGAATTTCACAGATAATAATGTCTCACCCAAATAAAATTGCAAAACCTAACTCCAAGGAAACGACAATGCTTTCTTATTGTGTTTGCCAAAAAAGTCTTTGGGTTTTTCTGTAGCATCTTATCTAGCAGTATAAAAAATTAAAAATGGTTTTGAGAAAATGTTGAGATTGGAATATTTTTGAGTAAAAGAACATTAAGGGAATTCAGTGCTTCATGTAAGTGGAATCATATAGTCATAAAGACACTATCTTTTTCCAATTTTGCATAATGTCCTCAAGATTCATCCATGTTGTAATAGGTATCAAAACTTCTTTCCTTTGTTAGGCTGAGTAACAGTCTATTGTAGGTATATGACACATTTTGTTTATCCATTTATGGGTAGACGGAAACTTGTGTTGCTTTTATGTTTTAGCTGTGGTGAATAATGCTGCTATGAACATGGGCATAACTCTCTGAGACCTTGCTTTGAATTATTTTGAGTATATATCCAGAAGTGGATTACAAGATCATGTAATAATTCTGTCTTAACTTTTTTGAGGAGCTATTTTCCATGGCTGCTGCTGCTGCTGCTAAGTAACTTCAGTCATGTCCAACTCTGTGTGACCCCATAGATGGCAGCCCACCAGGCTCCCCTGTCCCTGAGATTCTCCAGGCAAGAACATTGGAGTGGGTTGCCATTTCCTTCTCCAATGCATGAAAGTGAAAAGTGAAAGGGAAGTTGCTCAGTCGTGTCTGACTCTTCGCGACCCCATGGACTGCAGCCTACCAGACTCCTCCATCCATGGGCTTTTCTAGGCAAGAGTACTGGAGTGGGGTGCCATCGCCTTCTCTGATTTTCCATGGCAGCTGTACCATTTTATATTCCCACTAACAATGCACAAGTGTTAACATTTCTCTATATTCTCTCTGTAATTTTTTTTTTTAATAATAGTAGCCATCCCAATTAGTGTGAGGTGATATTTCACTGTACTTTTAATTTGCATTCCCCTTATAATTAGTTATGTTGAGCATCTTTTCATGTGCTTATTGGCCATTCATGTATCTTTGGAGAAATGTCTATTTGAGTCTTTTCTGTATTTGAATTGGGTTGTTTGTTTGTTTGTTTGTTTATGTTAAATTTTAGAAGTTCTGAATATAGTATAGATATTAGTTCCTTACCAGGTAAATGATATACACATGTTTTTCCCATTCTTTATGTTTCTTTTTTACTCTATTGATAGTGTCTTTTGAGACACACTTTAAAATTTTTCATATAAAGTTCCATTTGTCTACATTTTCTTTTGTTCCAAGAAATCATCATCAAACCCAAAGGTTTTGCCCTATTCTTTCTTCTAACAGTTTTACAGTTTTCGGTCTTATATATAGGTCTTTGATACATTGAGTTGATTTTTGTTTATGGTGTTAAGTGAGGGTCTAACTTTAGTCTTCTACATGTGCGTATCTTGTTTTTAGCACTATTCTTGAAAAGACTGTGATTTTTTTCTTCTGTTGAATGGTCCTGGCACTTTGGATAGAAATCATTTGACCATATATGCAGAGGTTTATTTCTAGACACTCTATTCTATTCCTTTGGGCTATATACTTGTATTTTTCCCAGTACCACACAGTGTTGATTATTGTAGCATCGTATTAAGTTTGGAAAGCAAGGTGTGCATCCTCAAGTTTGATTCTTTTTCAGAATTGTTTTGGCTACTTGGGGTCCATTGATAATCCCTATGAATTTTAGGGTGGATTTTTATATTTCTATAAAGAATAATTGTGTTTTTATAAGATTTAAATTAATTCTATTTGTAGAGCATTGACATTTTAATAATACAGATCATCTTTAATTACAGCTTATAATTTTGTCCCCATAACCCATCAAAAATTAAAAAGATCATGAGTTGATAGTGCATTTAATACATGTAAACTTCCAAGTATTATAGCTTGGCCTCACCTACTTTAAAAGGATGATTTTTGCTTTGGATTTTTCATGCATGTCATTTATCATGTTAAAGTCAATTTCTTCTATTTCTTGTTCATTGAGTGTTCTGTCATGAAAGAATGATAACTTTGTCAAATGCTTTTCCTGCATCAATTAAAATAATCATGTGGTTTTTAGTCCTTCATTCTGTAAATATGATATATTACAATGATCTGTTTTTACGTGTTGAAGGATGTTTGCCTCCCAGGAGAATAATCCCACTTGATTTTTGGTATATGACTATTTTAATATCCTGTTGAATTCATTTTGCTAGTATTTTGTTAAGGATTTTTGTATTAATGTTCATAAAGGATATTGCTCTGTAATTTTCATTTGTCTGGGTTGAATATCATGATAATGACCTCATAGAATGGTTCAGAGAATATTCCCTCCTCTTTAATTTTTTTGGAAAAGTTTGAGAAGGATTGGTGTTCATTCTTCTGTAAACGTTTAGTTGAATTCATTAGTGAAGCAAACAGTTCCAGGGATTGTCTTTGTCAATTTTTTTTTCTTTTTCTTCTTCAGATTTTCTCTTTTTGTGGTTTGTATTTAGGAATATTAATCTGATTCACACAGCCAGAGCTGAAAAAAAAAGTAGCTGTGGGTTGTCACCATATGATCTTTCCTAGGTACAATATTTTCTACATAATTGCAGATTGCCTTGGAAATACTTAGTTTCTCAAAAATGGCAAAATATTTTAAGTATAATCTAGAATTTTAGAGAATAAGTTGTTCTGTATGGCTGTATTTGTCAAAATGTCTGGCTCCAATGTGAACATAAAGATATTTTCATTTTAATTGTTGAGAATTCTCTAGGGAAATTGCCTCCCTTCTTTATGTAGGATATAGTAGACATAATTTGAGTTTTGTTTTAGCATCCAGACCATTATTACAAAATCAGTTTTTGTATTTTTTTCACAGCAGTAACAGCTCCCAGAGTTATTGAAGTGTTTAGGGCTCTTGACATGGTGTTAGTCATTAGTCATGTTTATTGGGTTTTTTTGTTTTGTTTTTTTAGTTTTTCTTCTTGCTATCTTACTGTCATCTTTGTCTCCTAAAGACAACACTGTACAAATCCTTCATCATTTTTTCAATCTTGCTATTTCTCATTATAATGTGCTTTGAACCAAAATATGTAGCATGTTTAAGTTGCATATAATGTAAGAATAGCTAGGATGTGACTGAAGGGATGAGGAGTTTACAAGTGAGTAAAGGGCACAAGGTTAATGTGTTGATTCTGATTTTTAACTCGCTGCCCAGAGACCTATGTATTTTCTTCAAATGGATAAATAGCTGATTTACTCGCCTAGAAAATTGAGCTTAATGCCTTCCATTCTTTGTGGGGTATAAATTACAAAGACAGCAAGACTGAGAAGAAAGGGAAGGTGAGGCTCGGAAGGTATGTCTTCACGGAGACCCTGTAGACAATTACATCTCAGAAGAATCTCTGTAGGAAAATAATGGGGCCTTATGACTTCAGTGTTGCGTTGGTCAGCATTGCTTCCCGGAGGTCAGTTACTGTGCACACGTCAGCTGTGCTGTTCGTCCTCTCAGAGCAGTTGCCAGGGACGCCAGGTTTCAGAACAGCAGTGACAGCGACAGGCCTCAGTGCTGAGACAGTCTGCAGGATGCAAGGGAGGTGTGTGCCGCTGTCCTCCCCTCGGGGCCTGGAGAGCCGCTGCACTTGTTTGAAATCACAGCAGGCCCCTTGTCTTTTCTGGGACCCCTGGGAACTGAGATTCCCCAGGAAGGAGGCCCGAGAGCCTTACAGGATCATGGTGCAGGTTGCTGCTGGCTTGAGTCTCTGTGACATAGGAGACTCTGAGAGGCACTAAGGCAAAGAGCCAGGGCATCCAAGTGGGCTGAGAGGGACAAAACCTCGCCCCTCTCAGGAGACAGACACCACGCTCCAGGAGCCTGCTTCTCGAGATGACAGACGCCCCCCTTAGGCCTTCAGAGATGCTCCTGGTGCCAGATCATTTTTCTCAAGGATTAGCATAGGACCCAACCAAAATGCATAACTGAGAGAGCCTCTGCTCCCAATACCTAGATGTAATCCTAATTTGTGTTTTCATTGAGTGAGGAAACACATAAACAGTCTAAAGTGCAACCCCATCTTTCTCATTTGTTTGATGATCAGTAAACATTTCGATTATAGTTTTCACTTTCAATATAATATGTATTTTTTCCCTTATTTGTGTAATTTTTAGTGTTTATGATGATTTGACAGGGCAGAGATTTTCCTCAGTGGCTATGCCTGGAGACTGAATTATTAGTTATTACCGACTGATCATAAAATCACAAATTAGAAGTTATTTATAGAGTTTTTCTTATGCAGCTATTGAATTAACTTACGTTGAAGTGCCAAGATGAGATGACATTTTAAATATGTATCATATCTCTTCTATAGTAGGCAAATAAATAAAATAAGTTTGTTTCTGATGCTCTATGATTTTGATAATTTCTGTTTAAAGCTAGTAGCTTTTTTTAGGTGCAGGCCCTCTGTCCCTGGGTCTGCCCAAATAAAACTTAGTGGAAAAACCAAAAAAAGAAAAAAAGTATTTTTTGCTGCTCTGAAAATAATTCTCAGTGTGGTTGAACACAATGAATTACTAAGCAATTACTCCAACACCAACACAAAAGTTATTAGTCAACTTCATAGCACCCTATAAATGCAATAATGATATAAATAATAGCATAGTTTAATATTACGTTTTCACCAAGCACTTGGCATAAAAAAAGTCTTCTCAATAATGTGCTAATAAAACTTGGGAACTTCCTTTAAAGGAATCATTCTGCCTTTCTATTTATTCCTTAGCTAATACTACTGTTTTTATCAAGTCATTAAAAAAAAAAAAGTTGCTTGAAAGAAAAAGAATGCATTCACATGGGATTTGTCTTACTGCATTCCTGTGTCTTTCCAACAAGGAGCAGGACAGGGCTTTCAATAATCCTAACTTCTGGGCATCTGGAGAAAGCTGTTTGTTCCCAATCCCTACAAATGCTGAATCACAGTATCTGAGGAGGGTGATGGTGATTTTGCTATGGAAATTCGGTGAGAAATAATCTTAACATTGATTGAGGATTAAGTAAATGGTGAGAAAATGGAGATCCCCTTATACCCAGCAGTCCTTATAACTGCTAATTTACTACACGATGCTAATTAAATGAAGTTAGCTTCATAATAGCAATGTATGGTGCCTGCATAGGAAAGCTGTTAACGTAATTATATCCCTAACATAGGGGGCAAAGTAGATTACAATTATTAGAAAGCCATGGGATACAGGCTACTGTGAGTGTTAACAACATCAGGAAGTGGATTCACCATCCTAAATTTCCCATACGCAATGTATATTTTATATTTATGTTTCTGTTCATTAGATGGCACCTAATAGACGTATTGGAAATTATGCATCCTTCTCTAAGTGATCCATTTTCAAATTCTGAAGAGAGAGAAAGTGTGTGTATTAAGTGTTTATGTAGGTAAAATATATTTTGGTTTGCAATTTCCTGCCTTGTCAAAATATTACCTCTTTTGAAAGATATATGATGTGACAGTTTTATATCAAACCATAAATAAAAATTGATCTATAAGAATGAAAGTACCTTAATATGCAATATTGAATTCCACATCTTACATACATTCTACCTCTTATCTTCTACCATGGCAACATATTATTAAATATCAGTCAAAAACTCCAGACTGAAAAAGGACAAATTCTCAAAGGTAAAGGTACTTTCAAAGCCAGTTTGCCTTATTAAATATTACTGACATTCAGTAATACCCTAACTCTAAGATTTCACAGAGAAAAAAGTTGTGATAACAAACCTACTCATTTTTTATAAACTTGTTTACTTTTAAAAATTATCAGTTTTAAGAGTAGGTATGCAACTTATGAAAAATCTAAATACAATTTGAATAAAGGTATAATTTCCAGAATAACTATGAGCAAATAAAGAGCTGCTCATATTTGATGAGCATTTTGTTGATGGTATTCAAACATCAGCAAAATGAAAAACAATTAGTAAACCAAAACAGGCAAGCTAGTCATATAAAATGAAA
>SJYV01011038.1:0-11343 GCA_006410875.1 Neotragus pygmaeus | reverse complement strand
GCCTCTTGATGAAAGTGAAAGAGGAGGGTGAAAAAGTTGGCTTAAAGCTCAACGTTCAGAAAACTAAGATCATGGCATCAGGTCCCATCACTTCATGCGAAATAGATGCGGAAAGAGTGGAAACAGTGTCAGACTTTATTTTTTTAACTTAGGTGCAGAAAAAAAATGATGAGTCGTTTGCCCCAAGTCATACATAAAGTCCCAGGAAAGAGGTTTTATGGAATTTTTGACTCTGCTTGAACTAAAGCATTATTTTCAATGATCAAAAAAGTTTGCAAGACAAACCACATCTTATGGCAGCACACCCAAACCCAAGGGAAGGGTGGTGCTGAGAGCTGGGGAAAGGCTGTTCCCTGCCCCCACCTCAAGATTCTGATTCTGTCCGTCTTGGGTGGGGCTCGGGATGGGCCTTCTTTGTACAGGTGCTTCATCCTCACAAATACCCTATGAGCAACATACTGTTATTATCTGCATTTTACCACTGAAGCTGAGGCATTAACTGGCCCAAAGTCACACAGCTTGCAAGTGACCAAGTCAGGCTATGACCCTAGAAAGTCTGACTCCAGAGTCCAGGTGGTTTTGTCTTTTGTTTTGTTTTGTTAATTGGAGGATAATTGCTTTACAAAAGTCTAGGTTTTTTAAAATTCATTACATGCATCACAGCTTCTCGTCTAGGTGAAGAGGGGTTTGGTGGACAGGCTGGGCTCAACAGTAAAGCGACTTAATGGTTTGCACTTGGCTCAATGGGCAGTGGGAAGCAACAGGAGGACCTAGTATTGGGGGCTGACCAGAAGCCCTCCTTATTGAAGGTGACCGAGGCTGCCCTGAGCAGGTCTGAGCTGGCCTCTCCCTCTGAGCCAAACTTAAAGGCCCCTGAACAGCTCGGATGAGGCCTGGCAGGTGATCTGAGTGACCCAGGCTCCCCCAAAGCCCGCCTTCTCCTGACTAGCCCAGGGCTCAGATTCTCTCCCCTTCTGTGTTCAGTTCCCGAGAAAACCTTCTGCATCGGTTCTCAGGACAGACCTGGTGGGATGTGAAAAGCAGAAGCCAGGGCAGACAGAGATATGATGGGCTTGAAATGCCAGGAGAGGATGCCCGCAGGAGAGCAGGGCTTTGGCTGGGAGAGGGAGGAACCCACCAGTCCACACTCACCCACGGCTGGTTACGTGGGCACCAGGCGCCGTGCGAGGACAGCCTCTACCCGGGAGCCACACGGATGGGGACCCTGCACTCCGGACTTCCAATTATGTTTCCATATTGGTGGGAAGGATGGATGATAAGCAAGAATGGCCAGTTCTCATTATTCAAGATAGTTCAGTTCTGTCAAGTCTCCAGGACATGAACTAGCAAACGCCGAGCCATTGCTCCCAGGGGAAGGATGCCTGTATACATATGTCACATCCAGTCACAAATGTGCACGGGGCAGAATTTGAGTTGCCTGGTGTGCACATTCCCAGCTGCTCAGTGCAGCTCTTAACACGGGAATCAGGGGATGGAGCCGGGAAGGGAAGGGAAGGTGGTGCTGGGAAGTCCAGCCCTGGGGCTGGCGGGAACCAGGATGGGGTGTTTCTAAAGTGAGCGTATCCATGTGTATGTGCTGCTGCGGTGCTTGGCCAGTCATGTCTGACTCTTTTACGACCTCATGAACTGTAGCCCACCAGGCTTCTCCAACCATGGGATTTCCTAGGCAAGAATACTGGTGTGGGTTGCCATTTCCTCCTCCAGGGGATCTTCCCCACCCAGGGATCGAACCCGCATCTGCTGTGTCTCCTGTATTGGCAGGCGGGTTCTTTACCACTGAGCCACCTGGGAAGCCCCATAATGTATATACACACACCTCTTTCCCTGGGGAGCAATGGTTTACTATTTGCTAACTCCGTGTTTGAGGCAACTTTATGGAATCTAATTACAGCAGATAATGAGAATTAAAGTGTATTAGTAAATTATACGAAGAAACCTAACTAAGGCTGAATTGTCATATTGGGATCCAGAGGGGCTGGTCAAGAAGGGCTTCTTGGAGGAGCTGACACCTAAGTCTAGACTTAGAACCCACTGTACCACACAGGCTAGAAGGAACACTTTCTCCAGGGAGAGGGAACAGCATGGCAAAGCCTTGAGGAGGTCAAAAGCACACATGACCCGGAACTGAAAGGACTGGATGTGAAGGGCTAGGGGTGGGCTGGGGCTGAAAGGCTGCTCCTTGTCTCAGTTCTGTGGGCGCGGCCAGGCCTGCATTGCTGGGGGAGGCCACGCCCCCACCCCCTCCCACCCCGGGCCCAGGGCCAAGGCTGCCTGATGCTTCTTGGTCTAGGTTGAGCCTGAGCCAAAACCTGGGCTACTACTTCGCCAAAGATGAATACCAGAAGGCCTGGAATTGGTGGGACCTCAGCCTCCACGTGCACGCGCCCCCCATCCAGCCCATCTCCCTGAAAATCAACCAGTACCTCGAGGTGCAAATCAGGAGCCAGGACAAGATCATCTTCCACTTCACCCACCACGAGAAGCACATTTGCTTAAACCTGGGCACCAAGTACAAGGTTTGGTCCCAACTCCCCACCTCGGTCTGCCAGGCGGGGAACTGCCTGCTCCTGGGCCACAGAGAGCTGGGGGTGGTCCACGCCCTGGCCTCCGGGCTATGTTCTGCCTCAGCCCAGCCCCTAGGGAAACGAGGCCAGCTTCATGGACCGGTGTGACCTGTACAAAGGCAATCATTTCCTAGAGGGGTGGGATGTGGGGGGTGGAAGGGAAATTCAAGAGGGAGAGGACACGAGCCAATTCACGTTGTATGGCAGAAACCAACATGANAGATGTCTATAAGAGACAGCTTCATGGACCGGTGTGACCTGTACAAAGGCAATCATTTCCTAGAGGGGTGGGATGTGGGGGGTGGAAGGGAAATTCAAGAGGGAGAGGACACGAGCCAATTCACGTTGTATGGCAGAAACCAACATGACATTGTAAAGCCACTATTAAAACAAATGTAAACAAAAAAGAGGCAATCAGCTAACATCCGAAGACCCTGAGATTCAGAGCTGAGGAAACTGACATCCTCATCCTGGACAGGCCCCAGGGGAGCCCCAGATGGAGGTAGGGCTCAGGGGCAGACAATGGCCCCCTGGCTGTGCCAGGGCTGTCTCCTGCTGTGCTAGGGAGTCCATGGGGAGCAGCCAGACGCCCCCAGGAGGGCACAGCCTTTGGTTTGGGGTCAGGTTGGCACGTGGCCTCAGCCCAATCACTGTAGCCCGTGTGTCCAGAGGCACGGGTCAAGTGTCTCGAGGAAGCAGAAGAAACGTCACTGGTGGCAGGACTGGGCACTCAGGTTTGCCCTGGAGAGACTCGGTCCTGGAAGGGTCCAGGAAGACTCTGCCCACAGGGTCCCAGTCCTGCTGTAGGGGGCACGTGGTATCCAGGCAACATTAATCCTCACCCAACCTTGTGAATTCCCCCAGTACATTACCCTGGAGGTGCTGAGCGAAATGAAAAAGAAATCAGTCCTGGAGATGGAAGTCAGTCCCACGGCTCAGAAGATCCAGATCCTTCTGGGGAAAATGAGTAGGATCCTGAGGCTATTGACCATCCCCGACTTGGAAAGCTTCATATGGTGCGTCAAGATCTTGCCAACAAGGCGACACAGGTCCGAGCAGGAGCTCCCTCCCGCCAAGCTCAGGCCATTACCCAGTTGTCCCAGAGGGGCTTCGGCAGGTGCTGAATGTCTGGGGGAGGTGGAGTTGTTAGACGCCCCAAGGAAACCCCCAAAGCCCTAGGCTATATCTCATGAGAGCTGGCTTGTAATTTGGTACCTATTACAGCTCCTTGGTTTGGTGGGGCAGAGTTCTGGGGGGTTGGGGGGCAGAGACAGGGCTGACAGCGTCTGTGGCTGGGCACAGAAGACTTAAGCATGTGCCCTGCGGGCATCAGAGGCAAATTGTTTCAGAGAATACATGTCAACCCCTGTCCTGCTTGCTTCTACTGGTCATTTGAATGCAGAAGTTCTTTCTAGTCCTTGGGTTGACTCAGGACACAGACTATCTCAAAGCCATTTTTGACTGTGTGACCTTGGGCGTGTAATTTCCTGCCTGTTTCCTCACCTGTAAAATGGGTCTAGAAACAGTAGCCTCACAAACATCCCCTCTTCTGCCCCTGCCAAGGCAGAGGGCCACTCACTCAGTAAAACAGCACCAGCCTGCAGCCAGTCCCCCAACTCGGGTGGGGGAGCCCAAAAGGACCCACAGTCAAAGCTTCTTCAATCTCTGGGCCCCTCTTGGGTACTGGTAACAGTCACCAACTCAAGTAGGTAAAGCAAAATGGGAAACGTGTGATCTAGGTGGAAGGTGCAGTGGGTCTCCAGTCCAGAAAGGACTGGTGTGTGGGAGGCCTCCAGAGCCAGGACTGTGTCATTCTCAACTTAGCGACACTCGTCTTATTCCAAAGACGTGTTTTCTAGGCATCTCAGTTTGTGTGGCTTTGTCTCCTGATCTTTCTCAGAGACTCCAGTGGTCTCTGATTGGCCTGGCTTGTTTAGGTCACTCTTGGTTCAATCCAGTGTGGTAGGGAGGGCGGGGTTATGTCTTGTAACCATAGCTCCTAGTTGATGTCAAGCATGGGGAGGGGCAGTAGTTTCTAGAAAAGGGGGGTTCAGGAGCTGGGTGGTCCTGTACAGCATGCCTTTTCTACATCCGAGACGCTGCAGACTTTCCAAAATGACCCTAACTGCAGCCTGAACCAAAAGAGTGTGGGAAACCCCTTCTTCGTGGCTCAGCCTAGCAACTAGCCAATCCCTGCTGTGAACAGACACAAACCCTACTTTTGCAGCTGGGCTCTCCTGCCTCCAAATCTTCACCAAAGTCCCATCCTCACACCAAACCCAGACAACTGTGCCCCTAGGGTGGGTCCGGGGTGGTCGGGCTGGTGGCAGCGGGCCCTACCGGTCACTTTCCCTCTGGCTCTCACATCTTATTGGCACGTAGCATCACCAGCTAGTACTACAGTTACTTTGCTGCCAGGCGCTGAGCCACGAATGCTGCCAGTGACCACTATGGGGAGCGAAGCGTCACGGGCCAACCTCCACATTTACGGAGCTTGTTGGTTTACACCTTTGCTGGGTGTGGGCAGGGGGCCCTTCTCCTACCAGGCGATGGAGACAGAAGCTCCGGGGTCGAGTCTCAGCAGCAAATAAATCCTCCAAGCCTGCCCACATCTCAAAGCCCCGACGTTTCTCCCACATGTGCCTTGGAAGCCGATGGTCCTAGTAGGGGTCTTGGCACCACCACATGCCAGCTGTGCGACCTCGGCCAAGGCAGGGAGCCCCTCTGGGACTCCATTCCTTCCTCTGTAACAGGAGGGCAACCACAGAACACAGCTCACAGCTAGAGGATGAGAACAGATGGTGCTGAGGAAGCGCTCGGCATGGGGCTTCCCAGCTGTGAGCGCTTAGGATCATCAAGCCAGTGCCTCCCCGGTCCTGCTCCTTCCAAGAAGCCTAAAAGCGTGACTCACCCTATTAATGCAGAGATTGTCAACAGGTGGCCTCAAAGAGGCACTGGGTTTGGTCAGCTCCCTGTTTTAAAATATTCTGACTTCCCTGGTGTTCCAGTGGCTAAGACTTTGCACTCCCAATGCAGGGGTCCCGAGTTCTATCTCTGGTCAGAGAACAATATCCCGCATGCTGCTACTAAAGATCCTGTGTACCACAACTAAGACCCAGCACAGCCCAACAGATAAATATTTCTTCAAAATCTTTAGGGACTTCCCTGGGTGGTCCAGTGGCTAGGACTCCGAACTCCCAACACTGGGGTTCCGGGGTTCAGTCCTTGGTCTGGGAACTGGGTCAAATGTGCTGCAACTAAGACCCAGAACAGCCAAATAAATGTATAATAAATATTTAAACATCTTTAGCCATTAAATATCTTGTTGCCAGCACTTACTTAGACGCAATATTTCACAGAGATTTTTTGCATTTCCAACTTCTCTTACAGCTGTTGCTCTGAGTGTTATCATGGACCAGACAGAATAACCCAGCAGCCAGGGACTACTTCATAAGGAAAGTGAGTCCTCTCACAGATGAAGGACGTAGTGAAAGCAGCCAGGTGACCGGGAACTAGAAAAACCCAGCCCCCACCCTCTGTGTTAGCTTGCTAGAGCTGCTGTAACAAAGGACCACACACTGGGTGGCTCACACAACAGAAACTGGTCATCTCAGTTCTCAGTTCAGTTCAGTTCAGTCGCTCAGTCNGACTTTAGCCTTTGAATTACTAGTGAATTATGTGTGTTCTTTATGTATTATATAATTTCTATATGATAAGTTTCAGTCTTCCAATCAGATATATTTGATATGAGACAGAGATTAGTGTAGTCAATATAAATTTCTTAAAAACATATCTATTACATATTGAGAATAATTCTAGTCACAGTAGATAGAGATGGACAAATAAGATGTTAATGTCTCATCCCAACAATCCTAGAATATACTGAGAAAGCTGGAAACATATGAGGTAAACAGAAGTACAGAGTGAGGAGGTCCTTTAGGGAAGAACTTGTAGATACCTTTACATGGAGAAGGTGAGGTCTGAACTGAGTATAGCAATCCATGATACTCTGTGAAGGCATGGAGGTTTGAAAGAACTAAAAGTAGAATGAGGCTTACCAAGAAAAAGATACATGAGGGCGTATAAATGAGTTGAGACATGAGAAGTAGGGCCAAATCACAATATCTTAAATATGTATTTAAAAAATTCACCCTTGTCAGTCTTCATGAATAAGAACAATAATTATCCATGGCAGTAAACTGAGGATTCAATGACAGAAACGTGAAAGTACACGAAAAAGAGGAATACTGTCTTCGAAGTACCTCGTATGTGCCAATCTTAAGGTTAGGAATTTTAGCATATAATAACAAAGTATTTGTCAAATCCCATTCTCATCCACACTGCCGTGGGTCAAGTCCCATGAAAGGTTCTGGGAGAAACATTGGAAGTGGGCTCTGTCTGTTGGCTGCTGTTGCTGCTGCAGCTGTGGGAGCTGTTTAAGCGTATTTTGGTTCTGGCATAGTAGAGCCAGCACCAGGTGAAGATAGCAGCTTTTATGTCCCTGTGGTTTTTGGCAGTGAGTAAGTCATTTAACCTTTCTGTGTGTGTTTCCACTGCAAAACATGAAGAAATGAACCAGGTGACATCTGATGTTGCTTCTTGCAAAAGAAAAAAAAAATTATCATCCATACAAGTTGTACTAAAAGAACAGAGAAATTCAAAGGATGGACTCATTTATTTCTTGAGCAAAATGAACAATACTTAGTCTGTGCTTCTATGGGAACTGGAATCTTAAGAACGTACAACGAATGAATAGCCCTGCTGCAGAGACAGATACAAATGGATTGCTGTCCACACACTCATCAGGATAATGGCAGAGGGTGAAGCAAAGCCCTCAGAGCGGTCCCCAAGTTATAACTGAGTGTGTGTGTGTGTGCATGGGTGCTCAGTCATGTCCGACTCTTTGCGACCTTATGAACTGTTGCCCACCAGGCTCCTCTGTCCATAGGATTTCCCAGACAAGAATACTGGAGTGGGTTGCCATTTCCTCCTGCAGGGAATCTTCCCGTCCCAGGGATCAAATCCCATGTCTGTTATGTCTCCTGCATTGGCAGATGAGTTCTTTACCACTAATGCCACCTGGGAAGCCCATAACTCAGTGTATAGTATAGAAAATCAGTGAAGACTTCAGAGAAGAAGCTATATCTAAGTTGAGAACAAAACACATATTCTAAGTTAATGGGCAAGACAGCAAAAAACATTCATTCATCTGCTTCCCTGGGTAAACTATTCATGCCTTATGTGTCCCTATGATTCTAATGCCCTTAGGGGTCTAGAATAAGGATCATTTGTTTGGCTCCCATAATAAATGAGTCTATTCCTTGAGTTTCTGTCTGGTTTGGGGCATTCCAGCATGGGCACCAACAGGTGCAAACATGAATGGTTAGAAAATCAAGTGTGCAGGGAACCTTAGGGTGCTGGGTAGGGCTGGAATAGAGGGAACAATGGGGTTCTGGGGCATAAAAGTGAGTCTGTGGTATCAGGAACCAGCTCATGAAAGACCATGTAAGTGATACTCAAGAGATGAGTTTATTCCAAAAGTCATGGGGAGGCCAAGGAAGGATTCTTCAGCAAGAAGTCGCATGACCAGATTTGCATTTTAGAAGGCTGTCTCTTTAACAGTGAAGGGAGTAGACAATGAAGGGATGAAGAATGAGTGTCAGCATGTGTAAAACTTAAGATCAAAATTGATAAGATCCAGTGCCAAGAAAATAACAGAGAAGACAGAAAAGAAAAATGAAAGAAATGCATTTCATTTCACGTTTGAGAGCAANATAACTCCAGAAAGAATGAAGGGATGAAGAATGAGTGTCAGCATGTGTAAAACTTAAGATCAAAATTGATAAGATCCAGTGCCAAGAAAATAACAGAGAAGACAGAAAAGAAAAATGAAAGAAATGCATTTCATTTCACGTTTGAGAGCAATTACAAGGTAGAGTTGTCTAGGTGTGGTGTCTGCTTGGATGGAGGAAAAGGACCAAAGAGGAGACAGTTCTACCCCCTAATTTCTGATTTCGGCACTGGCAAAATGATGAGGCCATTTGAGGAGATGATGAATCTAGTTCAGTTCCCCCCCCACCCCAGAGTGTGAACCTTGTACCCTGTCACAGAGGAAGAAGGATGCCAAGAATTAGGGCAGATTAGTTGATATCAAGCAACAGATTAATGTGAGTACAGCAAGGTCTCAAAGGATGGTAGTGAAAAGAACAGATCATTCATGCAAGAAATCTGAGTATGCAATGATGAAAATATTTTAAAAACCATGAGGGAATGATTACATAGAACATGAGACTGAAGAAGCTTGTCACAATTGCTTTTGTTTTGTTTTTAATGTGAAAAGGATAAATAGAAAGCTGATTGAGGGCATAGAAAAGTAATGAACTCAAGTACTTGAAGAGACAAAGAAGTGAATCCAAAGCATCGGTTGCTTCAAACAACTTAAAAATGAATAGAGCTATGTTGTGGGTCCATAACTGACATAGAAGCTAAACTTGAAAACCTGACTTGATAAGTGATACAAGAAAGAGTCTTGACCTTTGACTAAGAAACCCCCAAGGGCTCCCACATATTCTCTTAGTCCCTGTGCAGTCAAACCCGAGGCATACACACACACACACACACACACACACACACACATGCACACACACACACACTAAATAGTGATAATTGATTTATATTTATAATGACAGTTTAAATATGTTTATATAATAAATTCATAGAAATTATTGACATTGACATAATTTTGTAATTATGATGTAAGTTGAAATAAGAAAACCATCAGCAGTTACCAAGTCTGAGTTATTCATGGTAAATTTAATAGTGATATGGGTGCAAAAGCTGGGGGCTGTATGTTCACTGTTTGGTGATCATAGTGAATAGATCTCCCTTCTGCCAGCTCTGAAAGTGCCTAAGTAACTGAAACTTTCAGGAATCTGTGTCTCTCTTACCCTTATCTGTTATCAATTTCATTGAGGAAACTGAAAGAGCTTCTTTGACCCTATTAGACTACTTAAAGATTTTCTGAATATTAAACAATATACTTTCTTTTCCATTGCAAGTCATTGTTACATTGTCTTATCTTTTCTTAGCTTTTTTGTGTTTTTAATTATAGTTCAAAATAGAAATGGAAATGCCTAAAATATATGTATGGTGAAAAAATGGGTATTGTTTTGCTCAGTGAGTTTTAATGTTTGTTCAGGTTTTCTGTCTTGGTTTCTGCTTTCCTGAAAAACTCAACCATAGTCTTTTTGTTCTGTGCAGAAAAAAATACTGTGAATAAAATATAGCTGGTCTAAATAGATTTTTAAAGGAATTTAATGACTCAGTGTTTACAGGTTATGCATTTTTAAACTCAGCAAACCAATCATAGAGACTTTCATCAGTTGATATATTCTGTCTAAAATCAAATGTGTCTATTATGCTTCTAACACATAGAGAAAAACTGTAGGACCTTCTTTTAAACAGTGGGTAAAAGACCTAATAATAAAGGATGTTTCTACATGATAAGAGCTTCCAAGTGTCATCTAAAGCAATTTCAGCAGTCTATGGCCAAATCCAGACACTATCAACTTTTGTAAGTAAATTTTATTGACACACATCCATGTCCACTTATTTGCATGTTGTCTATGGCTGTTTGCACACTACCAAGGTAGGGAGGAATAGCTGCAAGAGAGACCATAGGCCCACAAAGCTTAAAATATTGCTGTTTTTAATCACTGTTATATTCTTATATCTATCCTATGT
This sequence comes from Neotragus pygmaeus, assembly GCA_006410875.1. Taxonomy (NCBI): domain Eukaryota; kingdom Metazoa; phylum Chordata; class Mammalia; order Artiodactyla; family Bovidae; genus Neotragus; species Neotragus pygmaeus. The sequence continues at coordinate 1,015 of SJYV01011038.1, read as the reverse complement.
ATAGAATTACACATAAGGAAAATCATATAGTATATATACATTAGTATCCTCAACTATAGTTGAGAATGTGATTCCAGTCCAGTATTCCAGAATAATATTCCAACTTATGGATCCACCATGACTTTAAATGTCTCATTTTTTCCAGTGCTTTGTTATTGAAAGTGGTATAAGGTGAATATTCTTGAACATAAATATCTCTTCTCTTCTTCAGTTGTATTCTTTAACATTCTCTAAATAAAACAACATTCTTTAAATATCTGTCATTCTGGAAAATTTTTCTTGTGTCCCCTTGCTGTCATTACTCCTCCCTGAGGAACTACTCATCTAATCTCTAACTTTATAAATTATTTTCATCCTTTCTAAAAGTAAATATAGAATATAGTCTGTCGCATCTATATAGTTTATAGTCTATTGTGCTTCTTTTACTTTAGTTTATTATTTTTTTAAACTTTTTATTTTATATGGGAATATAGCTGAGTAACAATGTTGTGATAGATTCAGGTAAACAACAAAGGGACTTAGCCATACATATACATGTATCCATTCTCCCCCAAACTCCCCTCCCATTCTGGCAACTGTATAACATTGACCAGAGTTTCCTGTGCTATGCAGTAGGTCCTTGTTTGTTATTCTTTTTGTTGTTGTGTATATTCCATTGGATAAATATAGCACAGGTTATTGAATCAATTCCCTGTTGATGAATATTTGGGCTGTTTCCTCTCATTAGCTTTTATGAATATAGATACCAAGAATAATAATGGACAAGACTTTTTGTGGGCATATGTGGTCGTTTCTCTTAGGGAAATACCCATAAGAGAAATTGCTTGTTCATGTGATAGATACAAATTTAAATTGATAAAATGCTTCCAAAGTAATTATAAATGTAACTATATCAATTTGCACTGCAACCAGCAACTATATGAAAGTTCCAGTTGCCTCACTTTCTGGACATTTCTTGGTATTGCCAAGTTTTGTTTGTTTTAACTTCAGCAGTTCTAGAGGGCTCATTTTTATT
>SJYV01011037.1:0-12899 GCA_006410875.1 Neotragus pygmaeus | reverse complement strand
CTTCTGATCCATGAACATGGTATATTTCTCCATCTATTTGTGTCATCTTTGATTTCTTTCATCAGTGTTCTATAGTTTTCTATATATAGGGCTTTTGTTTCTTTAGGTAGATTTATTCCTAAGTATTTTATTCTTTTTGTTGCAATGCTGAATGGAACTGTTTCCTTAATTTCTCTTTCTGTTTTCTCATTGTTAGTAGATAGGAATGCAAGGGACTTCTGTGTGTTAGTTTCATATCCTGCAACTTTACTATATTCACTGAATAGCTCTAGTAGTTTTCTGGTGGAGTCTTTAGGGTTTTCTATGTAGAGGAGCACGTCATCTGCAAACAGTTTTTACTTCTTCTTTCTAATCTGAATTCCTTTTACTTCTTTTATTTCCCTGATTGCTGTGGCTAAAACTTCCAAAACTATGTTGAATAATAGTGGTGTGAGTGGGCATCCTTGTCAGACAGCTTAATGGTATTTGGAGGCAAGTGCTGCTGCACACAGACAACCTCATGCTTGATGAAACCATTAGCATGTCATCATGACAGCTCCAGGCATTCATTCACAAAACAGATTGGTTTCTCCACTTTTATCTTTCTCTGTATCTGGGACTCCTATTATCATAGTATGGCCCCTTCTCATTTTACCCCCTGCTTCTTTAGTTTTTTTTTTTTTTAATCTCTTTATTTATCTCTTTATCCTTTTTTTGTTGATTTCCAGAGAGATCCTCAATCTGATCTTTCCACTCAAAACTTTGTTCTCCATATGTAGCTCTCCTACCCTTTATGCCATCTGCACCATGTGTATTCCCATGGTGTGCCCAGGAACCAGCAAACCACAGGATGGGATTTGGGATCCCCTGGGCCAATATGAGGACTCAGGCTGAATCTTCATGTATGACCTTATACGTCTCTGACTGGTGGACCATCATGATAGTCTAGGTCATGGGGGATTAATTCAGAACCAGTATCCATTATATTTCAAAAGGTCTGGGTATTTCCCTGTCCCAAGGCACAATTATGTTGGCTACAGGTTCCTGTGGGAAAAGCAAGGAGGGAGAGTTCACAATACATGCTTGTGAAAAGTGTAGCAATTATTACTTCAAGTAGATCCTCCCCTTCATTCAAAGGGCTCCAGTCTATGAACTAGGGGGAGAGGCTGGGACTGTACATTTTGGGGACTAGATCAAGCCTCCATGTGCTAGATTAGATTTTTTTTGTTACATGAATCAAGTAGGACCTTATTAGGCTGTCCATCTCTTTGGCCCTAGGGTAATCACGTTTAATTAGCCACCATTACACATCCCCACAGGTCAATCACTATTCTGATTTCTGCTGTGGTTCTGCTGTCCATTATAGGGATTATAACAGACTTGTCTCTAAAGGTGATCCTATCAACCCCATTGAAATCAGGGGCCCATCTCTTATCATGAATCCAAATTACAGGGGAAAAAACCACTACAATGTTTCTAAGGAAGCTGGTGCTTACTTGTATTAGTTAAAGTAAAGTTAGCTTCTGAGACAGAAAAAAAATCTGTGAAATTTAAGACAATAACATTTACTTCTTGCTCCTGCAGTCTTCCAAAACAACCATTAATAGCTGGACTGCCTTTTTCTAAGTGGTGATTCAGGGTCCTACGTATCTTCTGTGTAGATGATCTGCCACCTTCAAAATGTGGTCACCATTGTACTATTGTCATCTCCATCCCAGCCAAATAAAAGAAGGTAAGACCATGTGGGAGGTTTTAATGAGCTAGGCCTAGACCGTAGTGTATAGCACTTCTGCTCACGTTCCATTAGCTAGAACTCAGACAGTGGTCACATTCAACTGCAAGTGATGCTGAAAGATATAATCTGAATTTGTCCCAAAAAGGAAGAATAAAAACAGGCCTAGTGACCACCTAGCTAGTCTCTGCCTATCTCATAATGCATGTCTTGAAGCCTTTGTGAAAGGAGTGTCCACATAGTTAGGGGGTGAGTTAGGTGGGTTATACAGAATGAATTGATTCCAGCACTCTGATTTTTTTTTTGAAAAATTTTACTGCGTTTGGTTTCCATGTGGAAGCACTGGCAGAACTGAAAACAGGCAGCATGTTCCACTTACTTTTCTGAAAGATCACATAGCTAGATGAAATCTCTCCCCACCCAGGGCTGATTTAATAAACCTCACCCCAAACCCACCCCAAGCAAAAGATTAAAACAAAGGTTTGTGGTGATCATTTAAAAACAATACCACGTGTGAGATGGTCAGCATCTGGATTTCCGTGACTTCTGCATTTGATGTGTGCTCCTCGTCCTCTCACCTGCATCCAACCCCCCGACACCCCCGCTCTCCGTCCTCAGGCCCTTCCTCCTTCCACTAAGACTCAACACACAAGTGTGCAACTGGAAACGCTACTCAGTCTCAGTACTGCAGGCTTAGGTGTCTGCCAATTCCAGCGGATGGACGCTCATCTCTCAACTTTGTAATGTTGCCCTTGCATCACGGTCAGCTAACGCAGGTCCACTGTCTCTCAGGTTGAAATACAGACAAGATATGGGTACGTACTCATTTATGGGTCTAAAATATCAGAAAGTAAACCCACTGCGAAAATTTACAAAATGAGGAAGAGGGGGGTTGACGGGTTGGAGGGGTCTGTGGCTGTTTCACTTAGGCAGTAACACTGCTGAATGGACACTGTGCTAGGACAGGGAGGGAGGTTGGGTGCTCAGACAGTAAGCAGAAGAAACAAAGGAAACAGGGCTTGCCTGAAGCTACGTTTTTCTTCTTGTGATTGTGTAAGGAATTTTAAGGACTTCCCTGGTGGCTCAGACGGTAAAGCATCTGTCTANCAGGGAGGGAGGTTGGGTGCTCAGACAGTAAGCAGAAGAAACAAAGGAAACAGGGCTTGCCTGAAGCTACGTTTTTCTTCTTGTGATTGTGTAAGGAATTTTAAGGACTTCCCTGGTGGCTCAGACGGTAAAGCATCTGTCTACAATGCGGGAGACCTGGGTTCGATCCCTCAGTTGGGAAGATCCCCTGGAGAAGGAAATGGCAACCCACTCCAGTCCTCTTGCCTGGAGAATCCCATGGACGGGGGAGCCTGGTGGGCTACAGTCCACGGGGTCGCAAAGAGTCAGACACGACTGAGCAACTCCACAAGGCATTTTAAACTGGAAAAACTTCTTTCCTTCACATTCTTCCAAATAATCATTTGGAATATAACTTGTGATTCAGACTATAAATAAGACCCCTTTCATCTCCACCCTCCACCTCCAAAATCATTCTACATACCCAGGGCCCATAAAGTACAAGGCAGGCAATTAATTTCACAAATCAGGAGGCATCGTGCTCACATGGGGCATGAGGCCACTGTGTCGAGGACACTTTTTAGGGCTTAAGCCCTAGTCCCGGCCCTCTTAGATCACAAGGGCTAAGAATCCATCTTCAGTGAGGACTTAAGTCCCAGATCCCTAGAAAAGTTCAATCTTCCAAGACTGAACCAGGAAGAAATAGAAATTATGAACAACCCAATTACAAGCACNGGTTTACATATTGCTGAAGCCTGGCTTGGAGAATTTTGAGCATTACTTTACTAGCATGTGAGATGAGTGCAATTGTGCAGTAGTTTGAGTATTCTTTGGCATTGCCTTTCTTTGGGATTGCAATGAAAACTGACTTTTCCAGTCCTGTGGCCACTGCTGAGTTTTCCAAATTTGCTGGCATATTGAGTGCAGCACTTTCACAGCATCATCTTTCAGGATTTGAAATAGCTCAACTGGAATTCCATCTCCTCCACTAGCTTTGTTCGTAGTGATGCTTCCTAAGGCCCACTTTACTTCACATTCTAGGATGTCTGGCTCTAGATGAGTGATAACACCATCATGATTATCTTGGTCATGAAGATCTTTTTTGTACAGTTCTTCTGTGTATTTTTTGCCACCTCTTCTTAATATCTTCTGCTTCTGTTAGGTCCATACCATTTCTGTCCTTTATCAAGCCCATCTTTGCATGAAACGTTCGCTTGGTATCTCTCATTTTCTTGAAGAGATCTCTAGTCTTTCCCATTCTGTTGTTTCCCTCTATTTCTTTGCATTGATCACCGAGGAAGGCTTTCTTATCTCTTCTTGCTATTCTTTGGAACTCTGCATTCAGATGCTTATATCTTTCCTTTTCTCCTTTGCTTTTTGCTTCTCTTCTTTTCACAGCTACTTGTAAGGCCTCCCCAGACAGCCATTTTGCTTTTTTGCATTTCTTTTCCATGGGGATGGTCTTGATCCATGTTTCTTGTACAGTGTCACGAACCTCAGTCCATAGCTCATCAGGCACTGATAGATAATCAGATATAGTCCCTTAAATCTCTTTCTTACTTCCACTGTATAATCATAAGGGATTTGACTTAGATCATACCTGAATGGTCTAGTGGTTTTCCCTACTTTCTTCAGTTTAAGTCTGAATTTGGCAATAAGGAGTTCATGATCTGAGCCACAGTCAGCTCCAGGTCTTGTTTTTGCTGACTGTATAGAGCTTCTCCATCTTTGCGTGCAAACAATATAATCAATCTGATTTCCATGTTGACCATCTGGTGATATCCATGTGTAGAGTCTTCTCTTGTGTTGTTGGAAGAGGGTCTTTGCCATGACCAGTGTGTTCTCTTGGCAAAACTCTATTAGTCTTTGCCCTGCTTCATTCTGTATTCCAAGGCCAAATTTGCCTGTTACCCCAGGTGTTTCTTGACTTCCTACTTTTGCATTCCAGTCCCCTATAATAATGAAAAGGACATCTTTTTTGGGTGTTAGTTCTAAAAGGCCTTGTAGGTCTTCATTGAACCGTTCAACTTCAGCTTCTTAAGACAAGCTTTATTACACCAAAAAATCAATTCAGCTGATTTTTATGTGTCATCTGTCCTGATGTGTATCTGAATATTTTAATGAATGCCCATCATTCATAAAACATAAAAGTGTTCAGCAGTTGGTCGTGTCTCTCTGCAACCCTACACACTGTAGCCCGACAAGCTCCTCCATCCATGGGGTTCTCCAGGCAAGAATACTGGAGTGGGTAGTCATTCCCTTTTCCAGCGGATTCCCCAACCCAGCGACTGAACCTGAGTCTCCTGCATTGCAGGGGGGCTCTTTATCACCTGAGCCACCAGGGGCGCCCATTCATAAGGTGGCATCAGACGACAGAAGGCAGGCACTCTCGCCCTGACTCAGGCACAGCTGTGTGCCTGCTGCGTGGGCGCCTCCACACCAGCTCGGCATGGTGTCTGTCCCGCTCCTCACAGGACTCCCAGCAACGCAGCATTCTGCCTGGAAGACAGTGATGCTTCACACGCGTTGACTGAGCGCATGAACAAACAGATTAGCAAGCAGATTAAGGAGCCCACAGAGCAAAGCTGCCAGCCGCTGAATGGCAAAAGCTGCAGACCTTTTGGGACTGGTCTTCCCACCGGGAGCGCAAGAAGCCGGGCAGGTGGCGGGCAGCCTTGCACCTGCACGGCTGCTGTGTCCAACCCTGACACCGCGGGGAGGAGACCGTGTGCTAGGAAGGGCTACTGACTGCTATCCCCCACGGGGATGCAAGGCCCCTGGGAGAGGGGTCTCTTCCTAGGTGAGAGATCATGACTGCATGAGATGTGAACCAAAGTCCAGCTTTCTTTACCAACAGGTTCAGAGTGAGAGTTCACGTTCCCCTAAGGCCTGGGGAAGAACGCAGGCCGTCTGATGTGCCTCTCTGAGGTGCTTTGCTGTTGGCAAGGGGATTCCATCCACTTCTCGTCTGCTGGGATCACGCCCAGGCTGCAGATGGGGACACGGAGCTCAGGGAGGGAAGCTACTGGTGGGACCATCGGTTACCTGGTCCCAGGTGTCCAGAAGCATGACGTCATCGGTGGCCAAGTCTTCCTGCATGAGCTCGCCGGGGACCTCTTCGATCTAGGAAGGGATGGAAGAGGGTGCTGAGAGCCCACCCGCAAGCCGCCTTCCCCCAGCTCTCTGCCCTCCATGGGAGCTGCTGAGCGGCTCCAGCCTGCGGGGGTCGCACTGGGTCGTCAGAAGGTCTCTCCCTGCCCCTGCTGTGGATGCCTCAGCTTGCTCCCTGGAAAACACCTCCCAAGGGGCGAGCAGAGGGAGCGACCTCGGACCTCCCTGGGACTCACCACGAAACGTCCGATCTTGTTGGAGCAGGCGAAGAGGCGAGGAGGGTGGGCGTCCATCTTCTTGTCCTTCAGCCGTGGGGACGTGCGGTAGGCGGCCTTCCCGCCCAGGGCCTCCCAGAAGCTGTCTGCGAGGGGGGCCACGCCAGTTACCAGCCGACACCACCTCCCCGCTCCAGCACTTCCCCGCAGACTCTGGGACAAACGCTGCCTTCGCACTGCCGAGTGCTCTCAACCGCCTCCCAGCGTCTTAAAACCCCAGCGTGACAGAGAAGGAAAGGGCCTGCGGGACTCGAGGGTGACGAAGCAGAGGCCCGGGGGGGCGGACTCGGCAGCAGACACAGGGCCGGGGCTGCTCCTGGTCTGAGACTGGCGACGGCTCTGCGGGACAGGGGTGATTGTCCCCGCTCCACCAAGGAGGCGCCTGAGGCTCAGAGAGGCCGAGCCACTCGCCCAGCGCCACGCAGCGCGCGCGGAGGAGGCCACCTCATCCTGCTCCTGTCCCTGTATTTTCACACTATACCTGCTCTAGCCACACGTGCTGTTTACGTTCAAATGCGTTTTCCCACCAGTCACATTTAAATTTACGTTAACTGAAGCATGTGATTGGTGGTGGTTTAGTCATGTCTGACTCTTTTCCAACCTCATGGACTAACCACCAGGCTCCTCTGTCCACAGGACTTCCCAGGCAAGAATACTGGAGTGGGTTGCCATTTCCTTATCCAAGGGAGTGTCCCGACCCAGGGATCACACCTGAGTCTTCTGCACTGGCAGCTGGAGTCTCTACCACTGGCCACCAAGGGAAGCCCGTAAGCACGTGGCTGCCGCTGCTGCCGAGCCGCCTCAGCCGTGTCCGACTCTGCGACCCCACAGACGGCAGCCCACCGGGATTCTCCAGGCAAGAACACTGGAGTGGGTTGCCATTGCCTTCTCCAATGCATGAAAGTGAAAAGTGAAAGTGAAGTCGCTCAGTCGGGTCCGACCCTCAGCGACCCCATGGACTGCAGCCCACCAGGATCCCCCGTCCCTGGGAATCTCCAGGCGAGAGCACTGAGTGGGCGCCATCGCCTTCTCCAAAGCATGTGACTAGTGGCCACCTAATTAGACCTAGCTGATAGAGGACACGTCCCTTCTCAGACGCTTTCAGCGGATCGTGTGACTCTAGACCAAACTATTCTTCCCCATTTCTGCTTAGCATCAAGCAAGAGAAGCAGGCTTAACAGTAAGGAAGGACAGATCTAGGGTTAGCATAACGGAAGTGTTCCTGACCCCCACTCTGGAGATAAGGCAGGCCTGTGGCGTTTCTGTCCACGAAGCTTCTCCAGGTGAGGCCGATGCCGCCACCTGCACGGCTTTCCCGCAAGTGAGGCCCCTCCAGCTGCCTTCCCCACCTGCCCAGCCCACACTGGGCTTCCCTTCCTCTCACTCCCAGACGCCCCCCTCTCACTGACCACACTCTCACTTTCATCGTGTGTATGTGTAAGTCGTGTCCGACTCTGCAACCCCATGGCCTGTGGCCCGCCAGGCTCCTCTGTCCCCGGGATTCCCCAGGCAAGAACACTGGAGTGGGTTGCCATGCTCTCCTCCAGGGGATCTTCCCAACCTGGAGATCAAGCCCAGGTCTCCCGCATTGCAGGCGGAATCCTTACTGTCTGAGCCACCAGGGAAGCCCCCTTTTCATCTCGCCCACTTTAATGAACACACGTTAGGGGACAAGTGCTGAGGCAGGAGGAGGATAACGAAAGCCGCGAGCAGACAGGAGGCAGGGGAACCCAGCAGCTCTGTCCCCAGAGAGCAGCAAGCCCCCCGCCCCTCGCTCCTACCTGGCTCGCTGCCTTCTGCCACCTGCACGGGCTGGGCCCGAAGCACCCTGAGCAGCTCCAGGGCCCCGGTCTTCTCTGCGTCGCTGGCTCCCGCACCCACCCACAGGTAGGCGGCCGACGGGGTTTTCAAGACAAAGGCATCGTTGGAATTCAGTGCTCCAGCCTTGGGCATCACCTGGGAGGGTAGTGCTCAATTAATCAATCAGGAAACAGGTAAAAAGGCTTCAGCCCCCTCCTCGCGGCCCAGGGGACGCGGCAGCAAGAGCAGCTCTTAAGGGTGGATTTGGAGGAGGGAGCGTGTGCCCCATCGGAGCTGAGGACGAGGACGCTGCGGGGCCTCGCCGACTCCCACGAGTCTCGAATGCACTATGCTGAGGCGAGGAGACTCTAGAAACCCGGGATGCACTGACAGAAGCTGAGCACCTGGAACAACGGAGGCGATGACGCCACTGCCCTCTAGGCGCTGGGCAGGATTGTGCTCAGCTTCCACCATACAAGGGACGGCAGCCAAGGGGAAGGGAATCGAGAACAGCATCCAGATTGTGACAAACGGACTATCTGTTAGGCAGTGACTGGCCCGTCATGCAAGGTATGCGAGGGACACTGGGCATTCTTGAAACAAGGGGAAATCGAATGCATCCAATCCTGCTGCCAGGGCAGGGAGGTACAAAAAGCTGCTTCTTAGCCCCTCAGCCACCCCCACCCGATCCTGTGCCCAGAGATCTGCCATCAGGCCTGGGAGGCTTCCAAGAGGCCAATCCTGCCGGGGGTCCGGGGCCCAGGGCATTACCTCCACAGCCCGGGTGGCTCCAGAGCTGCTGGCCCGGACCTGGAAGAGGCGGGTGCTGGCGGGGGCCGTCTGCCCACCCTCGCGGGAGGTGCCGCCCCTGTAGATGATCATAGGTTTCCCGCCGAACAGGCTCATGAGGTGAGCGGGCTCCTTGCCTTGGACCACACGGCTCTGAGAGGGAGACGGGAGCGCAGGTCAGGAGAGGCGGGCGCGAGCATCGTCCTGTGCTCACACACTGGGCTCAGCTCAGGGCAGCTGGCGTGGCCCAGGCTCACCCCCTAAGAAGCCATCGCGCCTGGGTCTGTGTGTGGAGTGGGGCGTGGCCCCACAGCGCGCAGGGGCTGGCCGGGGAGCAGGAGGGCTAGAGGGCTGGAGACAGCCCTGCCGGCTGAGGTCCCCCGGGCACCGCTTTGGCGTTTCCCCTCCCACAAGGCCTGGCCTGGCTGAGGCTGGGTCTAGTCCAAGAACCCAGAGAGCCCATGTTTGCAAATATTCCCTTAAATGGAAGCCCAGGGATGGTTCGTGGACGTTCTTCCCGGATTGTGACGTCAGCCTCGGCCAAGAAAGCTGGCAGAGTGGTGAGAAAGGAGCCTTCCAGGTCTGGGCCAGTGCAGACTGCGGTCAAGGGCTTGGCGGTGGGAGGAGGGGACAAGGAGGTCTGAGAGGAGGACAGACCTCCTCTGTCCTCCCATCTGTTCCTGCCCTGTGGGCCCGCGTCACCGGATCCCAGCTGTGGCCCGTGCTGCCTAAACCAGATCACCGCACATGGTGGTTCGTGGTCCCTTCCTAGCAAGGCCGCCACTGTGGGTCAGAGCTCAGAGCCCAGCTCCGCCCTGCTGGGGAGAACTCAGGCCACGCGTGATTGTGCATCCTCTGCCTGCTTGGCTGATGAACCTCTTTCTCCCACGACTACACTGTAATAAACCACATCACAGCGGTTCGAGCAGCGAGGGGCAGCTCAGGGCAGCACGGGGCCGGGGGCCGGGGAGAGGATCTATCTGTGTGTTCACGTTTGCAGACGCAGCGTCCGCATCCTGCATAAATGTCTGTCAAAAGGATGGACGCGTGGGATGAGGGACAGTCCGATGAGTGAGCAGCGCTGGGCTCACCTGCACGGGAGTCCCTCCCAGCTCCTCGTCCAGCTGCGCGGTCAGGATGGCCGAGGCGGCGACCTCATCCTGGGTGGACTGGGCGCCCTGCCTGGAAGGGAAGTGAACCTCAGCACCTCGGTTTGCACAGAGGCCAGGGCCCCTCCATCACCCTGGGCTTGAGAAACCCACAAATCTCCAGATCACAAGTAATGAAACTGACAAATAGAGAGGAAAAGAGATTTCTCTGAAAAGGAACGAGAGCCAGGAACCAAACCAACACGCCACACGCCCCGGCTCAGCAGCTCGTCTCCTTACAGCGGTCTGACCACAACCAGTGGACGTCCTCGCCCTAAACCTGCTCCACAGGGAGCCGCACGGCAGGGGCTTTCTGCCTCACCTCTTCCTCCACCATCTAAATTTCCCATGACTAACCTGTGTGATCTGCATAAGCAATCTAACAGATCAACGTGCTGATCAAAGGAAATGCTTTAAAAGCCTTCTCGTGAATTTTGTACCATGTGTGTATCATTAATGTCTAGGCCAGAAACATTTCTTTCAAGCTGCTTTTAAAAGTCTGAGGTTGTCAAATTGAGAGGCAACCTACAGAATAAGTCTAATGCTCTTCCACAGCATCGAAACTGGGAAAGAAGAGTGACGCCGGAGGAACCGTCACAGATTAAAAGACGGGGAACACGATGATTAAATGCCACTGAGGAGACGTGATGACTAAATATCATGCGAGGCCCTGGGTTGGATCCTAGACCAGAAAAAGGACATGAGTGGGAGGACTGGGGGAATTCAGGAGGCGTCTGCAGAGGAGTACTTGCAACAATGTTAATTTCCCAGTTTTGAAAACGGAACTGTGGTTAAGTAAGAGGTGACCGTAGAGGGAACTGTAACAGGTACATGGAAACGGTCTGCACTGTTTTTGCAACTTTTCAGCAAGTCATTTCAAAACGAAAAGCTTAAAAAAGAAGAAACCCATCAATCAACCTTTAAAAAGTTGGAGACTGCAAAGTAAGAGAAACGAACTGAAAAATATTATACTGAGATATCATTTTATCAACTCTAAAGTTGACAAACAGCAAAAGTGTGATAACACAGTCCACCAGTGAGACCACGAGGAAACAGATACTCTCATCTGTCACTGGTGAAAATGCAAACGGGCAAACGGCACAAAGTTCATCTAGAGAAACTGGGTGCTATCTGTCAAAAGGACAAGTGCATTCACTGTCAGAGCCAGCAATCCAACTTCTGGGATCTCACTCTAAAGATATTTCTCTACGCATCCAAAATGATGTTTGTTTAAGGCAACTAATCATAGAATGCTTGTAATAGTAGGAGTCTGGAATGAAAGCAAATATGCATCCGCAGGGAATCTGTTAAATAAACTACGGGACAGTCACACAGTGGAATATTATGTGGCTGAAAAAAAAAAGGGTAAGGGAGCTCTTTATGGACTGACACAGTCTGAGCCCCAGGAAGTATTAACTGAAAAAGAAAAAAAAAAAGCAAAGTGCAGGACAATATACACAGTACACCATCTTTTGCATAAGGAAGGGAGGAGAACTAGGAACACAGGGTCAGATTTGCTTTTATCTGCATAAGAATGACTGGAAGGATATACAAGAGGCTAACGAAGCAGGCACCCAGAGGAGCGAGGGGTGTAGAGCAAGGTGGGAGAAATCGTGAATGCGTCATCTCTCTTTAAAGAATTAAAAATAATTCTTAGTTAGAAAACATCAGAGGATAAACAGAACTTAGAATGGAATTGAGGGAGAGATTTTCTGTTCGTTTCTCCCTAGTCCCCACGTCTCTCCTACAATGGACATGTGATGCTTTTATGAGATGAGTTTACAATTTGTTTTCAGAAGTAAGACCAGCGGTCTTGCCCCGGAAACAAAAGCCTTTCCCAGTGGAGCACGGCTGTGCTGGTCCAGGTTCACACACCTGCCAGCTCCCCTCAGCCCTGTCCTCTGCCCCATGTGCTCCTGGCGTGGGCTCCTGCTCCGCCCCAAGCACAGGACCCCAGACCCTCACCAGGTGTAGATGATCTGTCCCTGGCGGCCGCCGTGGCGGTAGTTGTACAGGATGATGTAGCTGTCACCGCCGTAGAACTGTCCGTACGTGGCAGGGTCCACCGGCACCTTGTTGGAACCTTCAACTCTCCAGATCTACCAGAGCAAAGCTGGGCTCAGACATCGGGCGGCATTCCCGGCCCCCCAGCTCCGACCAGCTGAGAAACCAGAGGGTGCTGCGCAGCGGTCACAGCACAGGATTGCCCTCGGACTCAGCCTGAAGTTAAATAACTTGCTGGAATCACCGAGGCACTAAGATTGAAACCCAGGTCTCTCTTCCAGGTCCAGACAGTGCACCCCTGCTCCCCCTACTTCCTCCTCCTCCAGAGCAGCCCAGGGACTGGCAGCTGCATGGTGGCGTTTAGAAAAGGCTTTTGGTGCGTGTTACACTCCAATGTTCCTGCCTGGAGAATCCCGGGGGGGGAGCCTGGTGGGCTGCCGTCTCTGGGGTCGCACAGAGTCAGACACGACTGAAGTGACTTAGCAGCAGCAGCAGCAGCACATGGTGCAACACAGGCTCGGTGTACAAATCAATATACGACCTGCAGCCAACGCAGGCTCTGCCCCCTTGCAGGCTGTGCACCCTTGGAAAACTCGCTTAATGTCTATGGGCCTCAGTTTCCTGATCTGAAAAATGGGAACAATAAGGGACACTGTAAGGATCAAATGAGCTAATTCATGAGTAGTGCTTGGCACGGGATGATGGCCCTGCAGGTGGTGTCTACTCTTAATAATAATTATTATGAAGATGATGATCACTAATGTTGCCATTAGCTGTATCAGCAAGCTGTCTGGATTTTAGATATCACCTGCAAAGGCAGGGTCGTCACTGAGTGACCTCAGAATGACTCCTGCTGGCAGATCTCTTTGCAGAGCTCGGATGACACGGCTTTCCAAGCGGTCATGAAGCCCTGCTGCGCCACCTGGTGGTGCGGCGAGTCCTGGCAAATAGAATCTTGGACCCTTGAAAATTCTTGAAGGTGATGGAGTGGGATTA
>SJYV01011036.1:19652-32088 GCA_006410875.1 Neotragus pygmaeus | reverse complement strand
TTTCTTGATGAGTCTGGCTAATGGTTTGTCTATTTTATTTATCTTCTCAAAGAACCAGCTTTTAGTTTTGTTGATTTTGCTATAGTCTCCTTTATTTTTCATTTATTTCTGCCTTAATTTTTATGATTTCTTTCCTTCTACTAACCTTGGGGTGCTTCATTTCTTTTTTTACTAGTTGCTTTAGGTGTAAAGTTAGGTTATTAATTTGATTTTTCTCTTGTTTCTTGAGGTAAGCTTATATTGCTATGAACTTCCCCCTTAACACTGCTTTTACTGAATCCCATATATTTTGGGTTATTGTGTTTTCATTTTCATTCATTTCTATCATATTTTGATTTCTTTTTTGATTTCTTCTCTGATTTGTTGGTTATTGAGAAGTGTGTTGTTTAGCATCCATATGTTTGTATTTTTAGTAGTTTCCTATATTTGACATCTAATCTGACTGCATTGTGATCAGAAAAGATGCTTGATATGATTGCAATTTTTTTTTTTAATTTACCAAGGCTAGATTTATGGCTCAGTATGTGATCAATCCTGGAGAATGTTCCGAGTGCACTAGAGAAAAAGGTGAAATTCTTTGTTTTAGGGTGAAATTTCCTATAGATATCAATTAGGTCTAACTGGTCCATTGTATCATTTAAAGTTTGTGTTTCCTTGCTAATTTTCTGTTTGGTTGATCTATCCATAGGTGTGAGTGGGGTATTAAAGTCTCCCACTATTATTGTGTTACTGTTAATTTCCCCTTTCATACTTGTCAGCATTTGCTTTTTAACATATTGTGGTGCTCCTGTGTTTGGTACATATATATTGATAATTGTTATATCTTCTTCTTGGATTGATCCTTTGGTCATTATCTAGTGTCCTCTTTGTCTCTTTTCATGGCCTTTCCATTACATTTTAAATAACAAAAATAATCATTTTAGGATGTACAGATACTAACTTTTGTCTAAGAAATGATGAAAGTTAGGATACATATATGTATTTGAATGTATTTTCATAAAGGAACACTGAATGGGTTCATAAAACAGATGTTGTCTGTTTATAGGGTCTGCAGGGTGCAGTAGGAAAGGAATAGACAGGGACAGATTGATAGTGAGACTTCTTAATGTTGCCTTTCTACATAATTTTGCTCTTGAAACATATTAATGAGTAATATATTCAGGATATAATTTAATTGAAAATTTACACTATTTGAGTATAATACATGATGGTAAGCTTCCCAATTTATGTTATGCAACAATAGCCTTAAACCCATGCACATCATAAAGGTGGTCTAAAAAATGCAGCACTTACATATACAGAAAATACTTATATAAAATAAATAAATATGAAAGTGCTAGTTACTTGGTGGGATCTGACTCTTTGTGATTCTATAAACTGTAGCCTGCTAGGCTTCTCTGTCCATGGAATCATTCCAGCAAGAATGCTGGAGTGGACTGCTATTCCTTTCTCCATGGCATCTTCCTGACCCAGAGATAGAACGTGGGTGTCCTGCATTGCAGACAGATTCTTTATCATCTGAGGCACCAGGGAAGCCCATGATATATATAAATAGTATAAAATATTTATGCACATACAGCAGTATATGTGCACATGTGTGCACACACATATATTTATATGTATATACACATGTATGTATATATGCACGTGAAGTGAAATGAAGTCACTCAGTCATGTCCGACTCTTTGCAACCTCATGGACTGTAGCCCACTCAGGCTCCTCTGTCCATGGGATTCTCCAGGCAAGAATACTGGAGTGGGTTGCCATTTCCTTCTCCAAGGGATCTTCCCAACCCAGGGATCGAACCTGGGTCTCCTGCATTGCAGGCAGATGCTTTATCCTCTGAGCCACCAGGGAAACCTATATATATGCACATATGCATATGTAAATATATTGCATATATATGTATGTGTTTATATGTATTAGTGTTAGTACCATAGTGAAAGTAAAACATTGGAGTTATTTGCACTTAACTCAGGAAAAGGACAAGAAAATGCATTGTCATCATGCAATTTAATATTTTTATAATTTAGTCTTAATAATTAAATTAAATATTAATTAAATCTTTTATAAGATTTAATATTTTTTACTTTATATTTGAAGTATTAGCCAATGTGACAAAAAGGAGAAAGAAATTACATGTATAGAAATTTAGAAGGAGAAAGCAAAACTGTCACTTTCTGAGGATGATATATTGTATAACTGAAAACCCCATAAGCCTTCACTGTTAAGTATAAGCAATAAGATAATCATTTTTTAAACATGTAGAACTATCTTACTTTTTAAAACAGATGCAAAAGTTATAAATAAAATATTAAAAGTCAAAGCTATCAGTACATCAAAGAATATATCATGACCAAATATTTGTTTCTAGAATTCAAAAACTAGGCATTGTATCTAAATGCTTTAGTTACTAGGATACAAAAATATCCCAATGCTGGCCCCATACCTGCAAAATTATAGGCATATCAGATGACTTCCCAGAATAAAAGATCTTTCAAGAATTTACAATCTAAGGATCAATTCCCATATTTCCTGAGATCAGTTGGTAATCTCACAACCCAACAAACACCACAGTCTAGGCACAAACTTATATAAATATATATTAATGATATTTGAGGAAAGGGAGAAAGCAGAAAAAAATTACTTCATATCTGTTTGGTTTTTAAGAGCAATGTTGTGCAAATATGTTGATCTTGCCCTGTTCCCTCTAAGATTTCTCTCCATGTGGCGATAACTACATACAGAACACATGAGGCATGTGGAGTCACAACAAGTGGTTTGTTTATGTCAGCTATGATCATACCAGCTAGATGAATATCAGATACATATCATACTCAAAGACACTCTTGAGTACGGAAACTCAATACATGGGCACAAAAATAGAAACAGTCTAGTATGTCAGCCCCAATCTCCTAATCCATCCCACCCCCCCTTTCCCTTTTTGGTGACCATACATTTCTTCTCTATGTTGGTGTCTCTATTTCTGCTTATATTATAATTATAATATAATTATATTATTATAATATAACTGTGTCTCCACCACTTGTATTTACTTCTTTGTTGACAAATAAATAAGTCGAGGGTAGGAGTTGCATAAATTGAGTTCATCAATATATAGCATTTTTGTAGACAATATTAGATATTCCTGTGTGTCTTACAAGCATCTTTTAGCATGCTTCACGTTGCTTGTACATTTTTTAGTATCATTATAAATTTATCATTTTTTAATGGACTCATCTGTTCCAATTGACTACAACTCTTGTTCGTTTTCTTTTTTCTGATGCTCAATTTTTGCTATTTGCCCAGTAAAAGTCTTCTTCAGACAAGACTTTCTTTTTTTTTAATACTCAATATGTCACTCTGATGATGAGTGCTTTCTTCAGGTCCCTTTGCCCTTTGCACCCTCAGTGAGCATTCTTACTTTCTGTAAAGGCCAAGATGTTCCAGGCTCATTTTGCTTTGTCCTGCCCCAAGATTTGGTGCCAGCTACCCTCCAAGGAGCCCTCTTTCCTTTTAGTGGAGAATAGTTTAAGGAGCCAAAATCTGGGCACTAGGGCACAACACAGATCTTTCCAAGATGCTACTACTGGTAATGGGTAAGGCGATTTTAGAGACCACTTAGGCTGCTGCAGTGACACAGCAAAAAGAGGCTTCCAGGGCAAGAGCACATATTTCCAATTTATCTCTAGTTTTTCCAAATCTCTTTTCACCAGTTGATTGCTTATGTGTGTGCTCAGTCACTGAGTCATGTTTGACTGTTTGTAACCCCATGAACCGTAGCCCACCAGCCACCTCTGTCCATGGAATTTCCCTGGCAAGAATACTGGAGTGGGTTGCCATTCCCTTCTCCAGGGGCTCTTCCCCACCCAGGGATCGAACCCATGTCTCCTGCATGGGCAGGCAGATTCTTTACACCTGTGCTACCTGGGAAGCCTACGATTCCTATACCATGCTATATATTGTCATACCCAACTCAGTGCATTCAGATTTCATTGTTGACAGATGTTGGAATCTTCCATTTCCTGTTTCTTCTTTTTGGTTCTTCATCCATGGATCCTGGAATTTACTCCAAAGTGTAGAGGTCCAAATCCTCCTCTCTACAAGGATAATCGATACAGTTTTACTCAAAAAGGGAAAGACGTGGCAATATTTCTCTAGATAATGTTGTCAGATTCAGCAAACAAAAATACATGCAGTATTTGACACATACTTTCACTATTATATTGGACAAAAGGTTTGTTTAGGTTTTTCCATAACATTTTACGGAATAAACAATAATAAGAAAGCAAAATCTGTTGTTTACCTGAAATTCAAATTTAACTGAACATCCTGTATTTTATCTGTAAATCCTACCTCCGACTGAAGAGTAGGGAATCTAAATGCATAGATTATGTAATATCACAGAGTCCCCTAACACTCTTTAACACATATGAATTGAAAGAAAAATAGGAAGACAATTGGCTTTCAGGGGTCTTTTAAAAATGTTCATTTTCATTTTCATGGGCCAAAATGCAGACCTGTATCACTTTATTTAAGTCCTTAATTTTGAAAATAGGTCTTTTCCACATCCTGTTTTATTAATGTGTTTCTATTCTAATTATTGTCCCCAAGTAAAATTTTGAGTCATAAATATTAATGTTTCAGTGGCTCTTAGATATATACAAATTATTCCATTACCAGAGTGTTTCACTATCTTAAAATCCCCCACAGCCACCTAAAATGTCAGAGAACACAATGACATTCATATCAAGAATCAATGGAAAAAAAAGTTTTTACCATTACAACTTTGAAGTTTTTACTGTTACAACTTTGAAACTCTCCAAGCAGTAAGTTCACATCAATTCATTTCTATATATTCTTATCCATTTTTGTAATACTGATGTCTTAAAATGCATAAATTGAATTACAGTATATTTTGATGTCTTAACATGCACAAACTGAATTACAGTATATTCTAGTGATTATGACACATTCATCTTACATTAAATACATCTTTAAAATAATCTAAATAACAATTGGAGCATTTTTATGCATTGCAAAATGTTTTATTCCTTATTAAAACAAACACAAAAGAGTCAGAAAATTATTGCCATAGAAAAATGTTGTGCAAATGTCCTAATGTTTGCATAGATTAAAATATTCCATGCATGTTCTCATGTTCTCCCAATTTTGCCATCTGTGGTAACTGCACAGCCACCACAGTAGAAACGTAATCACAAAACTTGGTTACAACATTTAGCAAGTGAAATTCCCCCTTCCCAATTTTTACCATTTTAATTAGGAGCATTAGATATAAAACTATATATATATATATATGTATATATAAAATGTGTGTATAAAACATATTTATATAGACATACATACACTTAAAAATATATATAAATATATGTGTACATACATACATGTATGTGTATAGATAAACAAACATACACATTTTATGGCACAAAGACCAAAAGATCAAGTTGCAGAAATTTCTCATCTTTAATTATAAAAAGCAATGAAAATAAATGAACTGAGCATAAAATCAAGAACTTAGAATGCAAACAAAAATAACAAATCCCAAGAAAGAAGAATGAAAGAAGTTGACAGATAAGTAGTACAACTGATAAATAAAAGCAACTTAAGTATCCATCAGTAGAAGAAGGAAGATGTGGCATATATATGCAATGGAATATTGCTCAGTCATAAAAATGAAAGTTTGCCATTTGTAGCAGTGGACTTGGAGGATATTATGCTAAGTGAAACAAGTGAAAGGCAAATATTGTATAATACCAGTCATATGCAAAATCTAAAAAATTCTAAAACAAAAAAGAAGCCGACTTACAGAGAGTGAACTAGTGGTTACCAGTGGGGAGAGGGAAGGGGAGAGGGACAACATAGGGGTTGGAGGGAGAAGGATATTATGGAATTATATGAAATTATGTGTGTGAAGCTTTTGATAACTGCAAAACACCATAGTAAGACTGTTTCATTCAATTTTTATTTTATTTTTTTAATTATTTTTTAAAATTTATTTTACTTTACAATACTCTATTGGCTTTGCCATACATCAACATGAATCCACCACAGGTGAAAAAGCATTCTCATCAAGGTAATGATGATAGTTATATCTAGGTGAAAAGTTCACAAGGAAATTTTGCTTTCTCTTAGTGCCTTTCACAATAAGAAATGAGGACATCAGGAAATGAATTTGTTAGAATTCAGTGAGGGGCCTAATTGTGGCAGAGCCTCTACCTTCCTTTGTGTGCCAGGAGTTTTTACACTTAAAGCACATATTTCGCCATGAGAAATTCATCACATGACACTGGGCACAGTCCCAGTCTCCCATTCTGTGCCTGATGCTGAGTCTTGCCGAGTAAGATAAGCCAGGGTATCACTTAAACCTTTCTGGCAGGAAGTTCCTAATAGGGTGATGTTTCCCCTTACACTTTCTTCTGGAGTCTTTCACAGAAGAACATGCTGCAGCTTCAGTTGCTGCTCCTGGGGGAGAAAGTGTAGCTAGGGATGAACAAGAGGACTGAGAGAGATCGACGGCTGGCAAATTGCCAGCCTTGGCCCTGGCACCTGAGACCTGAGAGCAAGAAAGAATAGTCACCTCCTTGTTGTTCCAGGGCTGAGAAACATCTTTGTCCTTCGCCGCTCCCTCTCTGGCAGAGGTACCAGGAGCAGCAGTGATCCTCCAGCCTGACCCTTTCCTTGACTCCTTGCTCTTTGAATGAATGGGCCGTGAGGGTCGCTCAGTGTCACTGATGTCCCTTTTTGCTTCTCTCCCTCAGTTTTAGCCTGCTTGAGAACCTGAGTGCCTACTCTAAGCTCACTCCTGAGTAAATTTCACTCTTCCAGTACTCCATGAAGCACTTTGAGACTTTGTTGCCGATGGGACCTGGATTTCTCCTTTTCCTTTTCTTGCTTTTCCCTAAGTCTACTCACTACTCCCAACATGGCACCTGTGAGGAGCTTTTGCTCCTCCAGCTGATCCTGGAGCTTTTATCTTTTCTTCATCCTCCCGCTTCTGCTTCTCAGCAAATCACACAGCGAGGGCCAGGCTAGTCCATTCACAAGCATCCTTCATGCCTCCTGATATGGCTGGGTTATTCAGAATGTCCCTCAGCTTCATTTCCATATGCCCCCAGGACTTGAACATGTGCATCACATAGAAATAGAGACTGACTCTATTTTGAATTATCTGCTCATTTAGAAAATCTACAATTTCCTTCTGGTGGAAGCCACAGGCTGGGTTGTTAAGATTTATAGCCATTCTAAGCAAAGCTCTCTCTGACTTGTCTTACCTCTGAAAGCAGTCGGTCACAGGATGTGGCCTTTGACCTGACCTTGATCTTTCCACTCATGCGTCACCCTATCTTCATAGGAAGTTGAATGCCTCCTGGTGGTGTGAGGGTCTAGCCAAGGATAGAGTCAGCTACTTCAGAGCTCTGCATAAAGCCTAAACTGAGCAAGTCGGTGGAGTTCCCTTTTAGAAGTGGATACAAAGATTACAAAACAAAACAACAGGCTTGTTTATCCCAGGCTTCTTACTCTAGCAGTGAATACAGACACATACTTAACATTTACTGAACTGAACAGAGCAATGTGTATTTGGTAAGTACGTTGTGTTCCATCGTGCTGCAACCAGTTTTCAAAATCTTTAAGAGCATGGATAACCTTTTACTATACACAAAGGTATTTTTTTTTTGGAGTATAATTGTTTTACAATGTTGTGTTCGCTTCTGCTGAACAATAAGGTGAATCAGCTATTTGCATACATATATCCTCTCCCTCTTGGACCTCCCTCCCAACTCCTCTGCCCCACCCCTCTAAGTTATCATAGAGTATTGAGCTAAGCTTCCTGTGCTTTATAGCAGGCTCCCACTAGCTATCTGCTTTACATATGGTCATGTATGTATATCAATCCTACTCTCCCAATTCACCTCACCCTCTCCTTTCCTTCTTGTGTTCACATGTCTGTGTCTCTACTCCTGCCCTGGAAGTATGCTCGTTGTTCCAGTTTTCTAGATTCCACATATATGTGTTAATATACAATAGTTATTTTTCTCCTTCTGACTTCCTTGAATCTGTATGACAGACTCTATTGTATATAATAGTTTATGTAAATTTGCTTACTGTACAAATTCTTGTTTTACTGAGATTTCTTTCACATAATATAGAATTTGAACTTTATAATGTATAATAATAAATTTATTAACTGTCTTTTTAGAACCAAGCATTGTGTCATTTTGAACACTCAAGTTCAGATAAGCCTGTGGAAAATAAAATTAAAACTCATAAAACAGCTTTTCAACATTATTATTTAGAATGACTATTTCTTCCATTGACAGATCTGCTTCATATATGAGATACATAGATTGCTTATCCTCTGGTTACCTAAGTACCATGAGGAATTGCCTGGGCAATGAGATACTCTAAATACAGTGAAGAACTGAACCAGATTTCAAAACAAAGGTGATTCCTACCAGCATAATTTTTCCTGGAAAAAAAAAAAGCAAAAGCAATAACTTGTTTATATAGGAATCCAGCTTTTGAAGATAAAATTTTTTATTTTATTTTTGGTTGTTCTGAGTCTTTGTTGCTATGTGCAGGCTTTCTCTCATTGTGGAAAGCAGGGACTACTCTCTAGTTGCAGTGCTCAGGCCTCTCATTGCAGTGGCTTCTCTTGTTGTGGAGCACAGGCTCTAGGCAAATGGGCTTCAGTAATTGTGGCATGCAGGTTCAGTAGTTTCAGCTCGAGGACTCTAGAGCGTAGTAGTCTCANAGGAGGAGAAGGGGACGACCGAGGATGAGATGGCTGGACGGCATCACAGACACGATGGACATGAGTCTGAGTGAACTCTGGGAGATGGTGATGAACAGAGAGGCCTGGCGTGCTGTGATTCATGGAGTCGCAAAGAGTCGGACATGACTGAGTGACTGAACTGAACTGATACTTACATTGGCAATCAAACTATAAAAGAAAGCAAGGAGACTCTTAATACAGAAGTCAAAAGAGTTTGTGAGGGAAAGAGATGGAGCTTTGGTGAGAAGGGAACATGCACAAGCCTTCAGGAATGCTGGAAAATTTCTGTTTCTTGACCTGTGGTGGTTTCTTGGATGTTCATTTTCTAACCATTAAACTATAAATGTATATTTCATGCACTTTTCTATGAAACAGATTTATGTTTAATTTCACAGTAAAAACAAAATAATAAGCAATGATTAATAAAAATTGGTGAATATTATTAAATAATAAATTTAAATAACTTGAGAATATAAAAAGTTTGTGAAGGTTTAAAAGCAGATTAGGATAAAATGTAACTAACAGTTANGTTTAATTTCACAGTAAAAACAAAATAATAAGCAATGATTAATAAAAATTGGTGAATATTATTAAATAATAAATTTAAATAACTTGAGAATATAAAAAGTTTGTGAAGGTTTAAAAGCAGATTAGGATAAAATGTAACTAACAGTTATCTAAACCTTGGAATGCTTCGATTTATTTTTTTCTCTATTTAAACTTATTGCCTAGGGAATCTCATTAAGCCTTCTGATACCTGTGTAGTTTACTTCTCCCTTAATTTCCAGATGCATATATCCAAATGCCCACTCACATTGTTACTTGAAAGTCAAAAAGGCAGCTAAAAATAATGTCCTAACATCATATTTACAATATTTTAGAAACATTTCTACTAAACGATGAATGACAAAATATTACGTATTTTCAATGCTGTTATTTAACAACATGGACATTCTAGTTATGGAATAAAATGAGAAAGAAATGAGAAAGGAGGCAAGAAAGGAAAAGAGAGAATAGGCATAAAGGAATGATAATGAGGAGAAAGATAATGATTTGGAGGTAAACTGATTACATAATAATGTAACTGAGCTGGACCCTATAGGTCAATCTCATCTGTCTAGTGTTGGGTGTCATGTGGTCAGCCATTCCCATAATCCTAGGGTAGGAATCTTTCCCTCCCTAGTAGGATGAAAAGGAGATTAAAGCAGCATCTCAAGCTACCTGGAGTTATTCCAGGTTCTTCCTGTACTCTTTTAATTTGCAGAAGTGGTTGATTCTTTGTCTGGACAGTGAAAATGCAGAGTAAACATCAAGCATTTTGTAGTACCAGTAAGAAAATATTGCTTTGCATTTTAAAAAAGAACCACACAACTGAAGTTTTTTGGTTTGGTTGGTTTTTGTTTTTCCCCACAGAATATTTCAGTTTCCGAAGTTGTAGCCATAGTGATTCTCCATCCACCCTAATTGTTTTCCCTTAAAGTGAAAGCAAAAGTGTTAGTCAGTCCTGTCAACTCTTTGCAACCCCATGGTCAGTCCTGTCGACTTTGCGACCCCATGGATTGCAGCCACCAAGCTCCTCTGGCCATGGGATTCTCCAGGCAAGAATACTGGAATGGGTTGCCATTCCCTTCTCCAGGGGATCTTCCTGATCCAGGGATAGAACCCAGTCTCCTGCACTGAAAGCAGATTCTTTACTGTCTGAGCCACCAGGGAAGCCTTACCTTAGTTTACTTATAATTCTAAAAGTAATTTTGTAACCATAATACTAAGTCCTAGTTTCCAAGTATGTACCAGACTTTGTCTTTGCATGGAGTCTACTAACATTTGTGTTTATAACACAGCATTAGAAATGTCCTGTGTTCTTCCATTAAATTGCCATTTTCTCCACATATGTTGCTTCCGTGAGAGTTCTGTTATGCTACTCGGTAAATCACATGAAGTCACATGCAGGATGAAGTCCAGGGTATCTACGAGACCCCAGTGGGGACGATCTTTACCATGCTCTTTTAGACATCGGGATCTTCGCATGGACCGGAAAATGAGCAAAATCAAACAAGGCCTGGGTTTGAAATTCGGCCAAGCTGGTGTACACGGGTGCATAGACCCTGCAACTGCTCCCTTCCCTTCCCTAAGCTCGGGTTGGGGAATTGGGGGGCACTCCTCCAGTCCTGCCTATCCCATTGCCACCTGTATGAGAGCTGGGACGATGCAGGTTGAAGGGGATGGAGAGAGGGCAGGGGACAAGGCAGCAAGGAGGGGACAGTGGGACCTGCCTTATTGCAAGTCGTTGAGGGAAACACACCAGTTCCCCAGGGCATCTCGCTGCTCCGCCACCTGTGACCCGCAAAACTGCAGAGAGGCCAGACCAGCATCCTGTGTCATCCCTAAGGCTGCCAAGTTTTATCCAGCACGTGCCAGGTACCTGGCAACATGTGGGGACACGAGACATCCCAGGGGGCCTCCCCAAGTTCTTAAGAGAGCTGCGGCCAGAAGCCTAGGCTCCAAGCAAATCGAGTTTATGGAGAATTACACAACCGGAAGTGGCCAAGCTGGGTGGGACCCCAGGTCAGCCTGTCTCTGGACAGAGCCTAGAGGCCACTCCATGAACTGCCTCAAGCAAGGGAACGCCTACCTTGACCAAGAACAGGGCCCCAGGCCTGAGCATTGCATGGGCCAGGTCCCCACTGGGCAGCTGCCAGGACAGCCACAGACTCATTTCACAGGTGACGAGACTGAGTTTCCATACCTCATCCACCATCACAGAGTTGAAATCCAGGCCTTCTGACTCCAAATCCATCCCAGACGTTATAACAGGAGTGACTAAATCCAGCCTGTTGCCTGTTTTTGTTCAGCTCATGAGCTGAGACTAGCTTTTGCATTTTTCAGTGGTTGGGAAAATTTTTTAAGTAATACTATTTCATGACACATGAAAATTATAGGAAATTCAAATTTCAGTGTTCATAAACAGTTTTTTGGAGAAGGAAATGGCAACCCCTTCCAATATTCTTGCCTTGAAAATCCCATGGACAGAAGTACCTGGCAGGCTATGGTCCACGGGGTTGCAAAAGATTTGGACACCACTTAGGAACTCAACAACATATACAGTTTAATCTTCATTTAACTAGCTACAGACTCTGCAAGCAGGTAACTCCTGGGAAGCTGGAACTCATCAGGATACAAAAGAGAGCCTGAGCCTAGCTACTTCAAAGATTCATGTCTGAAACTTTCAAACAAGAAGAGCTACCTGAGGCACTTTGAGCAACTTCGCATTTGTTAATTGCATCTAAAAGTCAGCAAGTCAAGGATAGTCATTCCAACTTAAAACAGACATTCTATTCTATTCTATTTTTGGTTTGTCTATTTTTTTATTTGGGGCTGATGACTGGAGACGTATATCTCAAAATAAAATTCCATCATATAAATGAATGCTAGCACATAATGAAAAGCGATTATTGTATAACAAAACGTAACATAAAAACATTAGTTTTGTGAGAATGGTGGGGTCACAGGCATTATTTTTCTCTAACTAGTTTTAATAATGGGCTTATATGTTATTAAATGTGCTGGACTGGAAGAAACACAAGCTAGAATCAAGGTTGCTGGGAGAAATATCAGTAACCTCAGATATGCAGATGACACCAC
>SJYV01011036.1:0-17568 GCA_006410875.1 Neotragus pygmaeus | reverse complement strand
GGTCCCATCACTTCATGGGAAATAGATGGGGAAAGAGTGGAAACAGTGTCATACTCTATTTTTTTAGGCTCCAAAATCACTGCAGATGGTGACTGCAGCCATGAAATTAGAAGACACTTACTCCTTGGAAGCAAAGTTATGACCAACCTAGATAGCATATTGAAAAACAGAGATATTACCTTGCCAACAAATGTTCATCTAGTCAAGGCTATGGTTTTTCCAGTAGTCGTGTATGGATGTGAGAGTTAGACTGTGAAGAAGGCTGAGCGCCGAAGAATTGATGCTTTGAACTGTGGTGTTGGAGAAGACTCTTGAGAGTCCCTTGGACTGCAAGGAGATCCAACCAGTTCATCCTAAAGGAGATCAGTCATGGGTGTTCATTGGAAGGCCTGATGTTGAAGCTGAAACTCCAATACTTTGGCCACCTGCTGCAAAGAGCTGACTCACTGGAAAAGACTCTGATGCTGGGAGGGATTGGGGGCAGGAGGAGAAGGGGACGACAGAGGATGAGATGGCTGGATGGCATCACTGACTCGATGGACATGAGTCTGAGTGAACTCCGGGAGATCGTGATGAACAGGGAGGTCTGGCATGCTACAATTCATGGGGTCGCAAAGAGTCAGACACGACTGAGTGACTGAACTGAACTGAACTGAAAAACATAAAAATGTGTACTTCAGTGAAAGTTCTTCCCTTAAAACTGACATCTTAGAAAAATACACGCTTTCCAACAATTATGTTATACCTCCAAGACCCTTGTAGAATTCTGTTCTGAGAAGTGTCTTTGGAGTAAGTTTATAAGCCCCATAAGAAAAAATGTGGTCATTATTTTAATAGTCGCAACCTATTTGTTTAAATGAAAATCATGTTCCTTAGTTTAATCACCAACAGCTTATTCACAGCTTTGGTTCCAAATTTTAACTGCTTCTAAAAAAATAACAGAAGTTCCACACAATTGTGTTACCACTCAGTCTATTTGAATAACCTCAAGAAGACTTGGTAAGTAATTTCACCTAGCTTCTAAGATCATCCAAGTTTCCCTTATCATCTGGTATCTAAAAATCTGCATACCATTGTCCTCTTAATCATCACATCCAAGACTGGGCTTCCCTTGTAGCTCAGCTGGTAAAGAATCCATCTGCAATGCAGGAGACCCTGGTTTGATTCCTGGGTTAGGAAGATCCCCTGGAGAAGGGATGTTACCCACTCCAGTATTCTTGGTCTTCCCTGGTGGCTCAGCTGGTAAAGAATCCGCTCACAATGTGGGAGACCTGGGTTCAATCCCTGTGTTGGGAAGATCCCTTGGAGAAAGGAACGGCTGCCCACTCCAGTATTCTAGCCTGGAGAATGCCATGGACTGTATATCCATGGGATCACAAAGAGTTGGACACAATGGCTTTCACTTTCAAGACTGGACCACTTTCCTTCCTAATGTACAGTGGTAAAAAGGAAGGTCACCTTCACTTTCCAAGAACATGAGTTCATTAAAACTGAGATAGTTACAAGCTATTAATCTTTCCTCAACCCTTAGCATAGTGCTTGACACATAGTATATGTTGATTAAAGGTTTAATCTAAAAGGTAATAATTGTGTGAATGAATGATTATATTGATTTCCACCATTATGAAGCGCTCAAAATGAGGGTTGTCTAAATGAGCACGGTAAAGGATCGTCCCCACTGGGGTCTTGTAGCTACTCCAGGACTTCATCTCGTATGTGACTTTACGTGATTTACCAAGGAGCATAACAGAGCTCTCCATGCAGAAGTAACTTATGTAGAGGATCTGACAGTTTACCAGAACAACACAGGAAATTCCTAATGTTATGTTATAAGCACAATTGTTAGTAGACGCCACGCAAAGAAAAAGTCTGGTACATACTTGGAAGCTAGAACTTAGTATTACAGTTACCAAATTCTTTTCAGAAACACAGAAGTCTTCTATTTTGTTATCCCATTGGTCTTAATGGTCACTTATCCAAACTAAATGAAAATATTTTATGTTTTACAATGTGAAATTTCACTTGCATTGTTTAATTTTATTTTTCTCACAGCCTCTGAGGTAGTTACTTTTGCTATTCTATGTGAAAGATAATGAAACTAAAATATGGGATGATCACACAAACCTCATTGTTAATATCGGGTAGAAGGGGGTTTCAACCAAGCCTCTCTCTGTGTGTACAAAGAAATCTCTTCTGCTACTCCAGCTACCCCAAACAATGGGCAGTCACCTTCCAAGCAAACTGGATTGCTTTCTGTTAGCAAGATAGATTTCAATATTCGTGTCCCTGAATCCAAAATATCAGTAAGGACCCTTACTCACTAGTTTTCCTTGGAAATCTTCAGAGTTGAGGGATCTCTTTAGTTCCTCCATTTCCCCTTCTACTTTTATCCCTAACAGGCACTGTGAGGAAACAATTCATATGAATAATATTCACATTTAAAGATTTGCCCTTGATCTGGTTTATATTAGGGATAAGAAAGCAAGAAGATGCATTAAGTATCTCCTGCTTGCTGCTCAAGAGCCAATAAACAGACAAGGCTGGTGGAAAGGAAAGTCTGCTCTATTTTGGAGGCCTGAAATCTGGGAAAGGAGGCAGACTCCTGTCCAAAGGCTGACTCCCCCTCTCTCCACTGACAATCAGTGGGCAATAGCTTTTATAGGCGGAGGGAGGGGGCTACCTGAGAAACAGCAGTAATCTTGAAACTAGTCATTGGTGGTCTGATCAGCATCATCTTGGTTGTTTCAGAGTACAGTTAATCCTCAGTTCCAGGGTTGGTTCATTTCCATTTCTTTGAGGCCAGTTCTCAGAATTGTGGCAGCTTATGTCATGGCTACCATCTGGTCATCATGTAGTTAATTAACTTCTTCCACCTGATGGGAGTTTCAGTATCTATAAGACAGCTGATGAAATATGGCTCAGAATATTATCTATGACCCTTGAGAAGGAAACAAAGGTCCTTGACTATACTTAATAACTACCTTATTATTATTATTTTGTCTCCTTTGACTGTTTTCCTTTGTTTTTGCAAAAGGCAGGCTGAGGACATGGTGGGCAAGGACCATAGCATCCTGCTACTTTTCACTAGGATGACCAACCATCTGGTTTGCCTGGGACTGAGCGATTTTCCAGGACATGAGACTTTCAGTGCTAAAACTGGGACAATCCCAGGCCATCCAGGATGGTTGATAACCACCATCCATATACAAACCCAGGAATCTGAACCAGATTGCAAATTTCTCAAAGGCTGCGGCTATGTCATATAGGCTTACTTCAGTATCCAGTACGTATTATTTGGTCAACAGATTGAAGAATGTAAAAGGTTTTGGAACAGCCAGTGGGAATTTGCTGTACAATGCAGGGAGCTCAAAACAGTGCTCTGTGACAACCTAGAGGGGTGGGATGGGGTGTCAGGTGGGAGGAGTTTCAAGAGGAAGAGGGTATATGTATACTTATGACTGATTCATGTTGATATGTGGCAGAAACCAACACAATATTTTAAAATATTTATCCTCCAATTAAAAATAATTTTTTTAAAAAGGTTTCGGAGAACAGAAACTATTTACCAATTGTCAAAAGTAAATTCTTGCAATCTAACTGATCACCCGGGAGGATGGGTCTGAAAACAAACAGGCCATAGAAGATGCTACTCAGATTCTGTCTTATCACTCTTGGAATTATTAAGGACCACAGTGATCTATCCACATTGACCATGCATGCACTTAATATTTATTATATACTAAATTCCTGATACGCAAAGAAGGAGAAGTCTCTGTACTCAAGGAACTTGTGGTCTATGATGGAAGGAATATGAATAAACAATCTCCAATGCATTGTAATGAATGCAGCAATAAAAATATGCACAAGTAACAGTGGCAGCACAGGGTAATATTTCTCCATGAGGTGGAGGAAATCTCAGAGATCACAGTACATAATGTGGGGATAGTGCAGAATAGTGCAGAATCAGCATTCCAGAGAAGGATCTGTATGTGCAAAGATAGAGGAACATGCCATTCATAGACTATGTGCAGGAAATTAGAAGCTTTCTGATATTTACAGAGCATAAAATACATGAGTGGGGGCAGTTTCAGAAAAAGAAAAAGCTGAAGATGTTTGTGGGATCAGATTACAAAGTATCTGCTAAGTTTATCATGCTCATTGAAAGTTTTCAAATAGGAGACAGGCTCAGATT
The DNA here is from genome assembly GCA_006410875.1 of Neotragus pygmaeus. Classification (NCBI taxonomy): domain Eukaryota; kingdom Metazoa; phylum Chordata; class Mammalia; order Artiodactyla; family Bovidae; genus Neotragus; species Neotragus pygmaeus. The sequence goes on along the minus strand of SJYV01011036.1, from coordinate 13,376 downwards.
TACCTTTAAGTAAAGTCAGGGTGCAGGATGGAAAGATGACAAGGGCCAGGTTAAAGGAAGTGAAGGGGATCAGGACAGAGCTGAATTAATGAATGAGCGAGCATAATGTTCATTTTTAACATTATACTATCAAGTTTTTATTTCACATGAAGTTATTAATTATGCATGTGTGCTAAGTTGCTTCAGTTGTGTCCAGCGCTTTACGAGCCTATGGACCAAAACCTGCCAGATTCCTCTATCCATGGGATTCTCCAGGCAAGAATACTGGAGTAGGTTGCTATGCCTTCCTCCAGGGGATCTTCCTCACNCTCCATCCCTTCATTCTTTCTTGAGTTATTTCTCCACTGATCTCCAGTAGCATATTGGGCACCTACTGACCTGGTGAGTTCCTCTTTTGGTATTCTATCATTTTGCCTTTTCATACTGTTCATGGGGTACTCAAGGCAAGAATACTGAAGTGGCTTGCCATTCCCTTCTTTAGTGGACCATATTCTGTCAGACCTCTCCTCCATGACCCTCCCATCTTGGGTTGCCCCACAGGCGTGGCTTTAGTCACCTCCATTTCATCTTGTTGGGGAGGGAGGGAGTCCTGCTCTAGTGTTGCAAGGTTAGCTGAACACATGACAAACACTTGACATATGAAACTGACAGTAGTTTATTAGTCAGATATATCCCTAACCTGAGGAAGGAAAACATCATGTGTTATAGTGAGGTACAGAATGGACCAGTAGGAACGGAGGAAGCAGGCTTTCTAGTAAACAAGAGAATGAGGTGCCTTCCCCCTGTTTCCTATGGAAGGATATACTTGGTTTGGATAAGTAATTCCACTGGGCTCAAAGGGACTTGAAACCTGCATAAGCAGGCAATATGCCTGGTCCCTGTGATGAGGAGTGTTTGTCTAGGGGACCACATTCATGTGAGCACAATGGGAAAGGAAACTTGCAGTCAGGCTACTTGAGACCCTTCTAGTTTTCTCAAGACACCAAGGCCCCCCGTAGTATTAAGCCTTATTCTGGAGTTTCCCTTTGATGTCTTGACATCAATTTTAAGCCTTAAAGATGATTAAGGCTTTTAGGGAGTAAAAATACCTCCTTAGAAAGCAAAGTAGTTACATTGTCCAGGTGGAAAAGGGCTTGGTGAGATTGTTGTAAAAAATATAAATTTTAGAAGTGGCCAAGAGAGGATATCAAGGGAATTGTGTGGCATTATGGTAGGTGGTCCATGCCCCCAGTGGGTCCCATTTAGATTAATCATTGTCTGTGACCAGCCTGGGATGCATTTGACATGTTTTAGCTTAAATCCATGAAATTAAAAGATGCTTACTCCTTTGAAGAAATGTTATTACCAACCTAGATAGCACATTGAAAAGCAGAGGCATTACTTTGTTAACAAAGGTCCATCTAGTCAAGGCTATGGTTTTTCCAGTGGTCATGTATGGATGTGAGAGTTGGACTGTGAAGAAAGCTGAGCTCCAAAGAATGATGCTTTTGAACTGTGGTGTTGGAGAAGACTCTTGAGAGTCCCTTGGACTGTGAGGAGATCCAACCAATCCATTCTGAAGAAGATCAGCCCTGGGATTTCTTTGGAGGGAATGATGCTGAAGCTGAAACTCCAGTTTGGCCACCTCACGCGAAGAGTTGACTCATTGGAAAAGGCTCTGATGCTGGAAGGGATTGGAGGCAGGAGGAGAAGGGGACAACAGAGGATGAGGATGAGATGGCTGGATGGTATCACTGACTCGATGGGCGTGAATCTGAGTGAACTCTGGGAGTTGGTGATGGACAGGGAGGCCTGGCGTGCTGCGATTCATGGGTTTGCAAAAAGTCGGACATGACTGAGCAACTGAACTGAACTGAACTTAAATCGGAGTTTTTTTTTGAGAAACCTATTATGCCTCCAATTAAGCCAGCTGCCAGGGACCTGTAGGGAAGGTGGAAGTTTCTTTGAATACCTTCTTCAAGAGCTCAACATTGTGTATTTTGAGAAGTGCAACTAGTGCTTTGGTCACCCTCAGTGAAGCTTGAAATTCCAAAGGGCATGAGAAATGTCCTGGTGAGTATGTGTTGTTGCTTTAGTACATGTAGAGACATCTGTCACTGGACATTTTGGTATCTATGAGGCAAGAGCTTCTCAGAGTTCATTACCTCAATGGGGAAAAATCTTAGGTAATGGTCCATGAATCTGTAAACTTGTTCGGATAGGGACGTTTTTTGGCCAGGGTATCCAGCACTACAATTATTGCCTGACAGGTGATCAGTTGTGCTGACCCTTGGGTTTGATCCATTTTCATTATCAGGCATAACACATGCTTTACAGGTTTAAGACCAGACCAAAATGAGATGCTAAATGGGGAGCAGCTAAGCTAATTACCCCTTTACCCACTGGGTACCTGGGTTACAGGCTGCAATCAGTAATGGATTTGCACCTCAACAGCTTTAGGAGTCTGGAGAGTGTTCGACAGCACAAAGGAGCACCACAGGCAACAAGCAAAGTCACTATCCTTACCTAAACAACCATGACTATTAGGCAATTGGGGTGCCATGCTTAACTCTCCCTGTGGTGCTGATCTCCTTCTCTACGTGAAACTTCACAAAGAGCTTTCCCTAGGCCAATCACAGGAGTGGACAATCACATTGTCCTTATGGCTGCCCCAAACAGCCAGTGATGGTCAGCAGCCAAAACCTTGTTAAGCAAGACTCAGTACCGGTAGGTTAGGTTAGGACACTGTGTTGTTACTGCCATTACAGATGCAAGTCTCAGAGACCACTGCTGAACATAGAATGAACCCAGTGGCATGCCACCTTCAGGTATAACCAGTTAACAACATGTCTTGTCTTTGGGATGAGAGGACGTTAGAGTGGATAGGAAGATATGGAAACAAATGACGTGAGAGACAACCAAGTGCCCTACAAGCCAAAGAGCAAGCTCACCAGCAGTTGGCAGTTCTGTCTTAGGCAGCTGCCTAGCCAAGAACCATTAAAGCTGGCCAGATGTCATTGTTGAACCACCTTGTTCATGATGCTAGGTGTTTTATTCACTTTCTCTTTACTCCATTAGTGAGAGAATGATTCCCTTTCTAGGTTTATGTGGATGGCTGAACACATAACTGGAGAAGGCAATGGTACCCCACTCTAGTACTCTTGCCTGGAAAATTCCATGGATGGAGGAGCCTGGTGGGCTGCAGTCCATGGAGTCACAAAGAGTCAGAACTGACTGAGCGACTTCACTTTCACTTTTCACTTTCATGTATTGGGGAAGGAAATGACAACCCACTCCAGTGTTCTTGCCTGGAGAATCCCAGGGATGGGGGAGCCTCGTGGGCTGCCATCTCTGGGGTCACACAGAGTCAGACAAGACTGAAGCGACTTAGCAGCAGCAGCAGAACACATAACACTGAAACTCAACAGATGAGATTGACAGTAGTTTCTCAGTCATGTAGATTCGCAACATGCCACTCAGAGCCATGCTAGGATTGCACTTGGAAATAGAGCAAACAGTGGTTAAAAATTCCCCTGCAATGCAAGAGACACAGGAGACCAGGGTTCAATCCCTGGGTCAGGAATATCCCCTGGAGAAGGAAATGGCACCCTACTGCAGTATTCTTGCCTGGAAAATCCCATGAACAGAGGAGCCTAGTAGGCTACAGCCCATGGGGTCACAAGAGGTCAGACATGACTTACTGACCAAACCATGACCACAAAGGGATAAGCAGGCACTTGTGCCTGATTCTCTGATAAGAAGGGTTGTTTGCTAGAGGACCCTATGTATGGAAGCACAAAAGGAAAGAGAACCTGCAGTTAATCCATTCAAGGCCCTCCCTGTTTTCCCAAGAGGTCAAAACGTGTATTATATGGAAACAATTTTAGGTCGTATGCTGCAGTCAAAGAGACACCTGGATATTTGAAATATTTTATGTAATTTTTATGCTAATTACAATGGAATTTTTATTTTTCAGCCCTCTCCAGTAGAGTTAGGGCTAGTTATTCCTAGGATAATTTCTGTCTAAAACATCTACTGTCAGCTCCTGTTATACAAGTCTCACCTCCAGTGATGCCTTCAAAATTTCTATATAAAAGGATGCACTAAGCATGAGGGTGGATATAACTCTCTCATATCCTGTTTTCACTTCCTTCTGATGTATATCCAGAAGTGTGATTGCTGGATCATATAGTAGATTTATTTTTAATTTTTTGAGGAATCTTCATACTGTTTTCCATAGTGGCTATACCAATTTACATTCCCACCAACAGTCCACAAGTTTTCTTTTTCCACATCCTCACCAACATTTATGCAGTTTTGATTTCCATTTAGTGATGCTAAATTAGTGAATATTAGTGATGCTGAGCATCTTTGCATGTGTCTGTTGGCCATCTGTATGCCATCTTTGGGAAAATGTCTATTTGTATCTTCTGCACGTTTCTTTTCTTTCTTTCTTTCTTTTTTTTTTTTTGGCCAAAAAAGTTGTATGAGTTTCTTATATAGCATTGACCCTCAAACTATATGAATTTGAATTACGTGGGTCCACTTATACATAACTCTTTTTCAAAAGATATGTACTACAGTACTGTACAATCTGTGGTTAGATGAATATGAGGATGCAGAAATGCAGATATGGAAGGCTGATTGTAAAGTTATACATGGGTTTTTTTTATGGTGCTGGGGGTCAGCACCTAACCACCATGTTGTTCAAGGGTCAACTATATATTTGATATTAATCCCTTATCAGATATATGATTTGCAGTATTGTTTCTCATCCAGTAGATTGCATTTTCTTTTTGTTGATGGTTTGTGTTGCTGTGCAACTTTTTAATTTGACATAGTACTACTTGTTTGTTTTCACTTTTGTTGCCTTTGCTTTGGGTATCAGGTCCGAAAAAGCACCAAGACCAATAATTTATCATATATGTCACTTATGTTTTCTTCTAGGAGTTCTGTAGCTTCAGGTTTTACTTTCAAATCTTTAATCCATTTTAAGTTAATTTTTGTGTGTGGTGTAAGATGGTGGTTTAGTTTTACTCTTTTGCATGTGCTGGTCCAGTTTTCTCAACACCATTTATTGCAGAGACTGTCTTTCCTTGTTGTATGTTCTTGGCTCCTTGGTCATATATGTGGAGGCTTATTTCTGGGCTCTCTATTTTAGTTCATTGATCTATATGTTTGCTTTGATGCCAGTACCATACTGTTTTCATTATCATAGCTTTATATAATAGTCTGAAATCAGAGCGCATGATGCTTTTGCTTTATTCTTCTTTCTCAAGATTATTTTGGCTATTGGGGGCCTTTTGTAGTCTCATAGAATTTTTAGGACTGTTTGCTCTATTATTGTGGAAAATATCACTGAGATTTTCATAGGGATTGCATTTAATCTATAGATTGGGTAGTATGGACATTTAAAAAGTATTAATTATTGTAATTCATGAGCAGAATATATTTTTCCACTTATTTGTGCCTTCTTCAATTTCTTTAATGACTGTTTTATAGTTTTCAGTGTACAGGTCTTTTACCTTCCTGGTCATTCATTTTCCTAGGTATTTTATTCTTGTTGATGCAATTGTAAATTAGATTATTGTTTTAATTTTACTTTTTGCCAGTTTGTTGTTTATAGAAACACAACAGCTCTTTTATCTTGCAGCTTTACTGAACTTCTTTTTTATATCTAACACTTCCTTTGGTGGAGTCTTTAGGGTTTTCTATATATAATATCATGTCATCATCAAATAGTGACAATTTTACTTCTTCCTTTCCTATTTAGAGGCCTTTTATTTCTTTTTCTTGCCTAATTGCCCTAACTGGGGCTTCCAATCCTATGTGGAATAAAAGTGAAAAGAGTGGGCATCCTTATCTTATTCCTGATCTTAGAGGAAAAGTTTTCAGTTTTTTACTTTTGAGTATTATGTTAGCTGTGGGCTTGTCATATATGCCCTTTATTACGTTGAGATATATTCCTTCTATATCCACTTTGTTGAGAGTTGTATCATAAATGGCTGTTGAANATCTTATTCCTGATCTTAGAGGAAAAGTTTTCAGTTTTTTACTTTTGAGTATTATGTTAGCTGTGGGCTTGTCATATATGCCCTTTATTACGTTGAGATATATTCCTTCTATATCCACTTTGTTGAGAGTTGTATCATAAATGGCTGTTGAATTTTAGCAAATAGATTTTCTGCATTTGCTGAGATGATCTTATGAGATTCTTTTTTTGTTATTGAAGTATTTACAGTGTTCCAGACCATATTATTTTTACCCTTCATTTTGATAGTGCAGTGTATCACAGTGATTGGTTTCTGAATGATGAACCATCCATGTGTGGTGGATTAAATCCCACTTGATCATGGTGTATGATCCTTTTAATATATTGCTGAATTCAGTTTGCCAATATTTTGTAGGATTTGTGCATCTATATTCANCTGAGGTTTTCCTTTGAGGTTTTAGGTCGTTCTTTTACTTGGAACATATTCTTCTTTCTCTTTGTTTTGCTTGACTTCCTTTTTTTTTTTATTTCCATGTAACAGGTAAAACAGTCATTTTTTTCCCAGTGTTGAAGCCTTGTATAGGAGATAACACTTATTATTCCACCCTGCTCTAACTTTTGGTTGTCCCTTTCAAACATTTGTGATTGTCTAAGCAACTATTTTATTTTTTGAAAGCTCCCAGTAGTTAACAGGGCTTCCCAGGTGGCTCAGAGGTAAAGAATCCACCTGCCAATGCAGGAGATGCAGGAGACACAGGTTCGATCTCTGGGTCAGGAAGATCCCTTGGAGGAGGAAATGGCAACCCAGTCCAGTATGCTTGCCTAGGAAATCTCATGAACAGAGGAGCCTGGCAGGGGCCACAGTCCATGGGGACACAAAGACTCTGTCATGACTGAGTGACTGAGCACTCACACATGCACTAGTTAACAGCATGCCAAGGCTTTTTGATGTTGCAAAGGGGAGAATCTCAGTTGGCACCTAGATTCAGGTTGATTGGAAGCCAGAACTTCAGGCAGCAGATTTTAAAGTATGTAAATATATATAGTCCTGTGGATCAGCAAGTATAAAACCTGCTCTCCATTAGAGCTACGCAATCTGGAGGTGTCCCTGGGCAGCAGTTGCAAAAATCAAAGGCTCTAGACAAGTGTATAAACACCTTTCTGAGATACAGGAGTGAGTAGTGGTGAAGTAGACAGGAAGTGCAAAGATAGCATCCACCCGCCTGTGTGCCCTGAGAGAGTCTCCATAGGCCTCTGTATGTGTGCAAAATCTGAAGCCTGCCCCTTAGACCAAGGCTCCAGGCCAAGCAAATGGGCCTTTTTAACAAAAAAAGACAGGGTGTGTTTCAGTCTGTGGGGTATAGTCTACTAGAAACTCATTCTGATGGATGCAGTCCCATAGGACCCAGGAACGCAAGACCTCTTGGCTTCCACATGTAACTGATCAAGGACATCCTGTAGATGCAGCCATAAAGACTGGGGCAAAAGAAGTGGAGTAAAAACTACTCCGCAGGAGATACTTCCACTCTGGAGTGTGGCAGAGGGAGAGCACAGAGNGCTTCCACATGTAACTGATCAAGGACATCCTGTAGATGCAGCCATAAAGACTGGGGCAAAAGAAGTGGAGTAAAAACTACTCCGCAGGAGATACTTCCACTCTGGAGTGTGGCAGAGGGAGAGCACAGAGACGATGTAAACCAGGAGAAAAAGATGGTACCCACTGGCTGGAACAAGGCAAAAAGAAAATGCAAAGATGCCGCTCACCAGCCTCCATCCTCAGAGGATGGGATGTTTTCATATTTAACTAATAAGGCAACATTGGCCTGTTTCTTAAAGTGTCTGGTAGCCCAGATAGTTAATTTAGCTTGTGTATTCCTTCAAAAGAAAGATCTTACACACCAACAAATAGGTGTGAAAATATATTGGTCATTACAACTTTTGGAAGCTTTTAGAAATAATCTTGCATAAGTTCAAGAAGTCATTTGGTAAATTGGCACATAAATGAATATTGTATTTGCCTGCATACATTTGTTCATAAAATAGTTTCTTCTTTCTATTTAGACAATGAAGAAGGGGGAAGGAGGTAGAAGAGGAGAGAAGAAGAAAATGTGTAAGTCACAGGATTTTTCTCCCGACCTATTTTTCCTGTTTTTAAATATCAACTTATGCTGCAGTGCAGATTTCTCTAAGCAGAATGAATTTTGTCTTTGAATATCTGTAAAACTAAAGATTTACCAATATTTGCAATTGTGTGAAGGGGTAAATAGAATGGGAAGTGGGAGCTGGATAACACTGTGTCTCACCTCTCTTACTTAAAAAAAAAAACAAAACTATTTCTGTCTTCCCTGTTATAAGAATAGAAAAGTCATCTCTTCTTCCTGCCTTTGTGATACTCTGTATTGAAGAATTACTAGGGTGTCTTCACCAATACAAGATTCACATCTTGGTTGATCAGAGCACTTACAGGTATCTGCAGTGGGTGATGATATAGAGGGGGGAAAAATGTTACAAAAGGAATGCAAAGAAGGAAGATATTCATCTTTTGACTCTCTAAATCTGATCATGCACACATTTTAAAACACTAGCTTGTACATTTTATGCCTGCCTTGGCCAAGCTGACTTCTAGCTGTCCCTATGGAGAAGCATAGCACTGTGCTGTGCAAGTCACTCAGTTGTGTCCCTATGGACTGTAGCCCATCAGGCTTCTCTGTTCATGGGATTCTCCAGGCAAGAATACTGGAGTGGGTAGCCATACCCTTCTCTAAGGGATCTTTTCGAACCAGGGATTGAACCCGAGTCTCTTGCGTCTCTTGCATTGGCAGGAGGGTTGTTTACTCCTAGTGCCACTTGGAAAGCCTAGCACTAGCAGAGATCTATCACAGGTTAGCACTGTCTTACACAGATTGTTTATTATTTCAACGATCTTTTTGTTATTTAATCTTAAAATATAAATATAGTTGAAGAAAAGACTATTGTCTATATAATTGATTTTCTAAAATATTTTCAGACTTGCTTTACTAGCAATTGTTTTACTTTCAATGTTCCTTGTATGCCTGAGAAGCATATCAATTCTGTAATTACTAGTGTTAGTCACTCAGTCGTGTCCAACACTTTGCAACCCCATGGACTGTATAGTATGCCAGACTCCTCTATCTATGGGATTCTCCAGGCAAGAATACTGGAGTGGGTAGATATTTCCTTCTCTAAGCAATCATCCTGACTCAGGGATTGAACCCTGGTTCAATCCGCATTGCAGGCGGATTCTTTACTGTCTTAGCCACAAGGAAACCCCCAAAATAATCTAAATAGAACTCTCCAGGTAAGAATATTGGAGTCAGTAGCCATTCCCTTCTCCAGGGGAACTTCCCGNAGTGAGTCAAAGAGAAAAACAAAGATCATTTATTAATGCACATATATGGAATCTAGAGGGAGAAGGGAATGGCAACCCACTCCAGTATTCTTGCATGGAGAATTCCATGTACAGAGGAGCCTGGCCAGCTACTGTTCATGAGGTCACATAGAGTCAGACACGACTGAGCAACTAATACACATAGACATGGATCTAGAAAGAATGCTGATGAACCTATTTGCATGGCAGTAATGGAGATGCTTTTGAACTGTGGTGTTGGAGAAGACTCTTGAGAGCCCCTTGGACTGCAAGGAGATCCAACCAGTCCATTTTAAAGGAGATCAGCCCTGGGTGTTCTTTGGAAGGAATGATGCTAAAGCTGAAACTTCAGTACTCTGGCCACCTCATGAGAAGAGTTGACTCATTGGAAAAGACTCTGATGCTGGGAGGGATTGGGGGCAGGAGGAGAAGGGGACAACAGAGGATGAGATGGCTGGATGGCATCACGGACTCGATGGACCCGAGTCTGAGTGAACTCCAGGAGTTGGTGATGGACAGGGAGGCCTGGTGTGCTGCGATTCATGGAGTCGCAAAGAATCAGACATGACTGAGCAACTGAACTGAACTGAACTGAACTGAATGGAGATGCAGACATAGAGAACATACTTGGGGACACAAGTAGAAGGGAGGAAGGAGAGGGTGGGGATGAATGGAGAGAGTAACATGGAAACATATATACTACCATATGTAAAATTGATAGCCAGTAAGAATTTGCTGTATGACTCAGGGATCTCAAACTGGGGCTGTGTAACAACCTAGAGGAGTGGGAAGGGGTGTGAGGTGGGAGGGAGACTCAGTAGGGAGGGGGCAGATGTATACCTATAGCTGATTCATGTTGATGTATGGCAGAAGCCAACACAATATTATAAAGCAATTATCCTTCCATTAAAAATAAAAAAAAATTATTTTAAAATGTGGAGTTTTTCATAGCTCTCAATTTCCATTCTTCAGCTATTCAGAGCAAAGTAATAAAGGAGGAAACACAGTTCCAGGGAAGAGACTCAAATCCTTGACCCCTTTGCTTATGATTTTCCAGCTCTGAAAACCTGTAACTTTGTCACTATGTCTTTGGTTTATCACTTAACTTTTAAACCATTTAGCTCCTTCATCTATAAAATCGACCATCATCTATAAAATTCAGACTACCTCACTTGCCTGATGTGGGAAGAACACAACTCCTAGGAGATGTTCTCTATCTTAGATGTGTATAAGAGACAGACTTAATTGATTTAACTTAAACTGATTATGAATTTTTTAGTATCTTTTAAGTATATTGATTCTTCTGGGAAAAATGAGACTCAGAGATCTTTTTCTCAAGTGTTTTTCTCATTTTATTCATAACAAAAATAAACATGTTGTATTCTCTGTAAGTTAATTCAAGTCTTTGGATACTGACACATTTAGCTATATAACTTTGAGCAAGGCAGTTCCTAAAGCAAGACTATGTTTCCTCATTGCAAATTGAGTAGACTGAATTAGATGCTAAGACTGTTTCCAACGTTGACATTCTATATTCTATCAAATACTTACCTCATGTTTGTACCATAAGTACATCCAGAACTTCTCATCACTTAACTATACTCCTCCTTTTTTGTTAGCTGTCACTATCTTGGAAACCTTATCCACATGCTCAGTGAGCATGCTATCAATCAAATGGAAAATAAAATGACAATGGTTGCTAGTAGTCTCTGGATTTGAATTCTTCACTGTTCATCCATGTCCTAAGCATGATTTCACCCAAGAGTCACTGAGCACCAAAGACCACTTATCTTTCAGAGACCCAAATGACTACACTGTAAAAACTGCAAAGGCATGATTAGAGCAGCAATTTGGGATAGAGTACCTACTGTAGTATGTCTGCTTTTTCAGCTGGATCATTGACAGAAATAGGTTGCTTCATTCATACTCTGGTTCCTTCATGTGTAAAATAAAGTCTCTAGACTAGAACTTTCATGTGGCTTCAGTTCAGTTCAGTTCAGTTGCTCAGTCATGTCCAAAACTTTGTGACCCCATGGACTGCAGCACACCAGGCTTCCTTGTCTATCACCAGCTCCTGAAGCTTACTCAAACTCATATCCATCGAGTCAGTGATACCATGCAATAATCTCATCCACTGTCGTCCTCTTCTCCTCCTGCCCTCAATCCCTCCCAGCAACAGGGTCTTTTCCAATAAGTCAGTTCTTTGCATCAGTTGGCCAAAGTATTGGAGTTTCAGCTTCAGCATCAGTTCATCCAATGAATATTCAGGACTGCTTTCCTTTAGGATGGGCTGGTTGGATCTCCTTGCAGTCCAAGGGACTCTCAAGAGTCTTCTCCAACACCACAGTTCAAAAGCATCAATTCAAAAGTGATTTCATGATGTGGGACTTAAAATGGCTCATAAGCAATAGACTGGTTGCTCTCTTTTGAGATGTGATAAACAAAAACAGAATTATCTGGCTACCTCAGATGTCATAACCCCATTAAAGATAAGACCATAGTGGTCTACAGGAGCTACTAGAATGACATTCTGTGAAATACAGTGTGTGGGGGAGGTGGGGTAAAGAAAACTTAAACCTTATTGGATTAGATTGCTCTTCCTGTAAACGCATTTGCTTCCTTGAGTCACAGCTACTGCTGTTGCCAACAAGAATGATATTTATCATTTTTTGAGTGCTCACTGTAGCAGGAATTGTACATGCATTATGGTATGATTCTTAAAATGTTAATAAAAAGATGTTTTGTTGCTGTCCAGTCACTAACTCATGTCCAACTCTTTGCAACTCCATGGACTGCAGCATGCCAGGCTTCCCTGTCTCACTATCTCCCGGAGTTTGCTCAAACCCACATCCGTTGAGTTGGTGATGCCATCCAACCATCTCATCCTCTGTCGCCCCCTACTCCTCCTGCCCTCAATTGTTCCCAGCATCAGGGTCTTTTCCAATGAGTCGGCTCTTCGCAGCAGGTTGCCAAATTATTGGTGCTTCAACTTCAGATCAGTCCTTCCAATGAATATTCAGGGTGGATTTCCTTTAGGATTGTCTAGTTGGATCTCCTTGCAGTCCAAGGGACTCTCAAGCATCTTCTCCAACGTCATAGTTCAAAAGCATCGATTCTTTGGTGCTCAGCCTTATTTATGGTCCAATTCTCACATCCATACATGACCACTGGAAAAACCATAACTTTGACTATACAGACTTTTGTTGCAAACTGATGCCTCTGCTTTTTAATGTGCTATCTAGATTTGTCATAGATTTTCTTCCAAGGAGCAAGCATCTTTTAATTTCATGGCTACAGTCATCATCTACAGTGATTTTGGACTCCAAGAAACCAAAATCTGTCACTGTTTCCACTTTTTCCCCATCTGTTCGTCATGAAGTAATGAGACTAGATGCCATGATCTTAGTTTTTTGAATGTTGAGTTTTAAGCCAGCTTTGTCATTCTCCTCTTTCACCTTCATCAAGGAGCATTTTAGTCCCTCTTTGCTTTCTGCCTGAAGCGTGGTATCATCTGCATACCTGAGGTTGTTGATATTTCTCCTGGCAATCTTGATTCCAGCTTTTTGCATGATGTACTCTGCATATAAGTTAAATAAGCATGGTGACTATATACAGCCTTGACGTACTCCTTTCCCAATTTTGAACCAGTCCGGTTCTAACTATTGCTTCTTGGCCTGCATACAGATTTCTCAGGAGAGAGGTAAAGTGGTATGGTATTCCCATCTCTTTAAGGATTTTCCACAGTTTGTTGAATGACTGAGTGAATGAATGAATGAGTCATGTTGAGGCAGACCTGTGTGACTGCTAAAGGCTACAGGGTTTCTTCCTTGGGAGTGAGGGTGGTGAAATGTTCCAGAATTAGATAGCACTGGACGGGGGAGCCTGGTGGGCCGCCATCTATGGGGTCGCACAGAGTCAGACACGACTGAAGCGACTTCGCAGTAGCAGCAGCAGCAGTGGTTGTACAGCCTTGTGAATGTACTAAAATTGCTGAATTGTACACTTTAAAGTGGTGAG
>SJYV01011032.1:0-15761 GCA_006410875.1 Neotragus pygmaeus | reverse complement strand
CATCTCATCCCTCAGGGTCATCCAGTGCACCGGCCCTGAGTGCCCTGTCTCTTGTATTGAACCTGGACTGGCGATCTATTTCACATGTGATAATATACATGTTTCAATGCTATTCTCTCAAATCATCCCACCGTCACCTTCTCCCACAGAGTGGTTTCCTCATCTTTGCGACCCCATAGACTGTAGCCCACCAGGCTCCTCGGTCCGTGGGGATTCCCCAGGATCCTGAAGTGGGGTGCCATGCCCTCCTCCAAGGATCTTCCCCGACCCAAGGACTGAATCCCTGTCTCTTACATCTCCTGCGTTGGCAGGCAGGTTCTTTATCCCTCCTGCCACCTGGGAAGCCCCATTTTTCAGGAGAGGGCTGGTCACTTTTGTTTTTGCAGAACCACCTGAGTTTCTTTGTGGTCTGAAGACCTGTTCTACCATAAGAAAGCATTTTGCCCCTTAAATAAAGGGACCGGAGACTACTGTGCTGGGCTCTGGGATGTGTCAGGGTTAGAAGGAGGCAGAACTGTGGCCCGGCTCTGTGTCTCCCTGCAGGCTTGCAGGTTCGGGGACTGTTAGGTGGGAGGGTCATGGAGTGCATGCGGGCTCACTAGCTATGTCCAGAAAGATGTTTTTGTTTCCCCACTTGGGGTTTTAGTCCTGAGACTGCCAATTAAACCATCCCATAAATCCTCCCTTATAGGTAGTAAAACCTAATTTTAGATTTCCTGCTTGCTCCGATGTCTAACTTGATTGCGACTCACTGGCGAAAGGCTGGCCCTGGGCTGCAGGCACTTAATTCATGCTGCACCACATGTTCAAGCCTTTTTCTCACATCTTTGGGGTTGGGTGGTTTGCACTCACTGACTGCTTTTATCTTGAGTTTCAAGACCTTCTGAGGATCGTGATTTGCAGAACTCTGCAGCTTACTTGCCTCTTTTTGGTGAACAACTGTGATGCAAGAGAATGCGGGCAGGGGGCACCAAGAAAGGGGTGGACGTTGGGGTGGGTCAAGTGAAGAAGGGTGAAGGCCTTTGCAGGTTTTGTTCAGAATATGAGGATCTGTCCTCTGCAGGTCGTTCATGCTCCGTGATCTGTAACTCAGACCCTTCCTACTGCTGGAAACTTCTCAGAAGACACATGTGAATGCCTATGAGAACCTGTTCTTCCTAAATCTCCCAACACCTTCCACCGACTATCCTGAATGTTACTAAGTCCAAGCTGGCACTGCCCGTCTCATGACAGGCAAGTTGTTGGGAAAAGGGATAGGGATTTTATAAGGAATGCCAGCTGACCAAGAAGTGGTGGACCGGTGTCCCAAAGAACCATCTTCCCCGAGTCAGAATCCAGGCTTCTTTCACGACTAAAAAGGAGCGTTCCTGGTTCTCAGTCAGTAGTCTCTTGTAGTTCAGGAGATCCAGGTTCCATCCCTGGGTTTGGGAAGGTCCCCTGGAGGAGGAAATGGTAACCCACTCCTGGGTTCTTGCCTGAGAAATCCCATGGACAGAGGAGCCTGGCAGGCTACGGTCCATGGGGTCACAAGAGTTGGAAAAGACTTAGTGACTAAACCACCACTGTCACCACACACTAAAATGGGGGTGGGGGGGGTGTTGGTTGTTGCAAACTTCTTGGTGCCAGATCCTTTGTTCTTGCAGCTGTCCATGTAGGTCTGATCAGGATGTTCCTGTAAACCTCCAACTGCTCTGTGTGAATGGAAAAGTGTTACACCTTTAAAGGTCAGAGCTCTAAGAATGGGCTCTCCTGTATATTTCAGGCTATAGGCAACATTCTTGTAGCAAAAGCAATAGAAGGCAAAGGTTAAAAGAAGCAGATCTGATGTGGAGTCAGACTTGTTCTTTGTTACACTGATGATTTAGGGAAGCGGAAAACTGGGAGGTTGGGAGACGTGCTTGTGACTTCCATTGTCTTCCTGAGTCACAAACACAGTCTCTGGTTTCCTGGTATTATTAAAATAATAACAGCTCCTCTCTCATCCCTTGAGTTTATAAGTGGGTATAAGGAGGTTAACAAGGATATTCTGGGTTTTGAGGCAGCCAAAATTTATTGCCTACGAAGGAGAGGTAAAACTCATGGGAATGTTGTTCTGTCACCCTGGAGAATTGGCAGGGAGCTGTGTGTCCCAAAAGACTCACGTAAGAGTTTTGGTGTGTCTGTGTATATAGATTTATTGGTTCAGGGACTGGTGGGATGTGAAGTGAAATCTATGTGAACAGTGTTAACATGTTCAAAACTTAAAAGGACTTGTCTAAGCATTTTTGAACTTTGGAAGGCGGTATGTGTAACAGGCAGTCTGTATATAGTACTTGCTTCCCATTGTGGAAATATTAGTACATACAGATAGACAAAATATTTAAATTTAATCTTTTCACACTTATTGTCAGTTCTGGCTGCTGACAGTGTTGCATTTAACTCCAGAGGAGTGGTGAATTTTTTTTTAATGCACGTTTTTTCCACTTATTGTTTTGATTCTTTTTTGATGCTGACCATTTTTAAAGTCTCTATTGGATTTGTTACAATATTGCTTCTGTTTCATGTTTTGGTGTTTTGGCCACCAGGCTTGTAGGATTTTAGCTTCCCCACCAGGGATGGAACCCGCTCGCCCTGCATTGAAAAGTGAAGTCTCAACCTCCGGATCACCAGGGGAGTCCCTGCATGTATTTTCAGAATCTGTGTTTTTACTTAACATTGTGTCTGTCCATGTCAGTAAATATGCTTCATGAAACATCTTTTCTTCTGTCACACTGTTTTAAGGCTGAAATGGCAACCCACTGCAGCATTCTTGCCTGGAAAATCACATGGACGGAGGAGCCTGGTAGGCAAAACCCCATGGGGCCCCAAAGGGTAGGATAGGTCCGAGCGACTAACACACCTAGAGAGGTCTCACCCAGGCCTCTCTGAGTGTTTAGGCTGTTTCCAGTTTTCTTTATTATGAACCCAGAGTTCTCTGTCTTGCTCCCTAGTACGGATGCCCAGGGCCCATCACAGACCAGTTAAGTCAGGCTGTCTCGGGGACAAGGCCCAGGAATCAGTATGCTGATATCCTCTTAGGGTTTAAGATCACTGTTGCTAACCATGCTGTTGAGTTACAGATTGGGACACATTCTTGGAAATAGAATTGTGGGAACAAAGATGTGTGTCGATTACGACACCACGAATTTCCTGCTAAGGAAGAGGAGGATTTTCTCTTCCCCTCCCATTCCCTTCCAAGGAGTTAAACTATGACACTGGTTAACATTAACGTTCACTTCTAATCTGATTGTTACTATGGAACTGTTACTGCAGGTGAGCAGTGTGATGTGCTCAGTCCAGCTCAGTTGCGCAGTCGTGTCCAACTCTCTGCGACCCCATGGACCGCAGCACGCCAGGCCGCCCTGTCCATCACCAACTCCCAGAGTTTACCCAAACTCATGTCTATTGAGTTGGTGATGCCATCCAAGCATCTCATCCTCTGTCATCCCCTTTTCCTCCTGCCCTCAGTCTTTCCCAGCATTGGGGTCTTTTCCAATAAGTCAACTCTTTGCATCAAGTGGC
Source organism: Neotragus pygmaeus (assembly GCA_006410875.1). Taxonomy (NCBI): domain Eukaryota; kingdom Metazoa; phylum Chordata; class Mammalia; order Artiodactyla; family Bovidae; genus Neotragus; species Neotragus pygmaeus. The sequence goes on along the minus strand of SJYV01011032.1, from coordinate 12,221 downwards.
CAAACTATTGGAGTTTCAGGTTCAGCATCAGTCCTTCCAATGAGGATTCAGGGCTGACCTCCTTCAGGATGGACTGGTTGGATCTCCTTGCAGCCCAGGGGACTCTCAGGAGTCTTCTGCAGCACCATAGTTGTGGTTCTGTGATTGTGTTGTCTTTTTGTCTATTCCCAGCTGTAATACCTGGGACTTGAGTGTTTTCCCGTAGTTTTGCTACTTGCCTATCAATCAGATGCCAGTCAGCTTCCCAGCATGACTAGCGTCTCCTGCTGGGGTGGGAAGATGCGTTCGGTACCCTCTCAGGTTTTTGGAGGGAGGGAAGAGGATGCCTCGAGAGCCCTGCGTTCCCAGGTTCCTGCTGAATCGGCTGCTCCCAGTCTGGGGGATCCCTTGCGCTAGGCTCCTGTCCCTCCATTTTGTCCTCATTCTCATTCTCAGGGTAGCCCTCAGCTTGGCCATTTGGCCAGGCCTTCAGTTCTGTTCCAAAAGCATTTTCTTCACAATTTTGAACGTGATGCTTCATTGACTCTCTTGTTTCCTGTTTCCTTTTTTTTTAATTGAAGTAGAGTTGATGTACAATGTTATATGTAAGTTACAGGTGCACAGTGCTGTGAATCTCAATTTTTAAAGGTTATATCATTCCTGTTTATTCTCTCTCAATGCTTCCAGATTTTTCTGCGTGTTCTTGGTGTCCTGAATTTTCACAGTGATGTACCTCAGTGAGACTTTGCTTCCTTTTATTTTGTGAGGTGCTCAGGGGGCTCTTTCTGGAAATTCATGCCTTTCTGTTTTTAGGAAGTTTTCCTGTATTACTGCTTTTATAATTTCCCTTCAGTTTTAAACTTGTGTGCTTTCCTTAGAACTGTTATTAATTAGGGATTGCCTCTCTTCTCTGATTTGTTGTTTTGGCATCTTTTTTTTTTTTTTTTAAATGGAGGCGCTTGTGTTCCTATTGCTCAACATCTTAGTCATAGTTTTATAAGTTTTTTTTTTTTTTCTGCTTCCGGTCATCTCTTTTTGCTTTGAGCTTCTTTGCTTGTTTCTGTCTGTTGGTTTCTGGCCTCTGTCTCTCACGTTGGAGGCTTTTCTCCCCCCTGGTGCTGCCGGCTGCTTGTTCTGATGAAGACCCAGTCTCCAGGATCGTGACCGTGAGCCCAGGGTGGGGGTGTGGCTGCCCTGTGTGCCGTGGGGGCGGGGGTGGGGGTGCTGACCTTGGCCTTGGGGAGCAGGTGGCTGTCTCGGGGCTTTTCCTTTAGGGCTGGTGGTATCTCCAGAGAGGATCCTGCAGACTTCCTCGTCGGGGTGGGGTGGGCAGTGGAGTGAGGCCTGGGGTTGCGAGAGCCTGGTTGCAGAGTGCGGAGAGTCCGGCAGAGAGAAGGTCCTTGGAGGGGAGGGTCTCACCCTTTGCTTAGTTCTCCTCATCCCCACAGTCCGAAGGGCCTGGGATCCTACCCATCCCTGGAGAGGGACCTCCAATTACCTGCCAGGGTATGGATCAACACTTAAGTGGCCTCAGTTCCGTTAGTTCAGTTGCTCAGTCAGTCCGATTCTTTGCAACCCCACGGACTGCAGCACACCAGGCCTCCCTGCCCTTCACCAACTCCTGGAGTTTACTCAAACTCGTGTCCATCAAGTCAGTGATGCCATCCAACCTTCTCATCCTCAGTCGTCCCCTTCTCCTCCTGCCCTCAGTCTTTCCCAGCATCAGGGCCTCAGGGGCTTGGAAAGGAAACCAGGAGTGGGGAGTCCTTGAATTGCTCCTTACGCCAAGTTTCACGTACTCACACTTTGGCCTCTCCTGTCCCCTTCCGCCATGTGCAGGGCCCTCAGACATCTGAACATCTTTGAGGTTCCATGGTAGGAATCGTCTTTTCCTTTCCCTGGCCTTCTCCTCCATGAGCACAGAGGTCTCCTCCATCAGCTTCCACTTAACCATTTGCTTCTCGTCTGCTTGACTTTGAGGGAATCTCCCATGGGCTCAGACCGTGGCTCAGACAGTAAAGTGTCTGCCTGCAACGCGGGAGACCCGGGTTCGATCCCTGGGTCAGGAAGATGCCCTGGAGAAGGGAATGGCAACCCACTCCAGTATTCTGGCCTGGAGAATCCCATGGACGGTGGAGCCTGGTGGGCTGGAGTCCACAAGGTCGCAAAAAGTCGGACACTTTGAGCGACTTCACTTTCACTTTCCCATAGGCTGACGTCTCCTCTTTGGTTCTGCGTCTGCCTGGATTTCTACTTTTTGTTGGTACTCTGAAGTCAAGCTCATGGATTCCACATACCAGTTTTATTTATCTGTGTCCTATCGGCAGGTCTTGAATGGGGCTTGAGAGGCTGCTCCTCTATTCCTTCATTTACTTTGGCTGTGCTGGTCCTTGCTGCTGCTCAGACTTCCTCCAGGTGCAGGGAGGAGGGCCACTCTCCAGCAGCGCTGTGGGGTCTTCTCACCACAGGGGCGTCTCGTTGAGCACTGTGGGGACTAGAGCCCAGGCGCAGCAGGCGTGGCCCTCGGGCTTGGCTGCTCCCTGGCGTGTGGGATCTTCCCGGGTCAGGGGTCGAACCTGTGTCTCCAGCGTTGGCAGGCGGACTCCACCGCTGAGCCGTCCGGGGAGCCCCGCGTGCTGTTTTAAAAGGGGACCCCTATGTGTAAGGGCTGAAGTAGGCTGCAGGTGTTCACGGAGGACGGCTGCGTTTTACCCCAGGCAGGAGCAGCTGTGTGTGGCGAGTATTCGATCCATGGAAGAGAATTCATGATCCTCATAAAGCCCACACTTAGAAAGCGCTGATGGCGGCAGGTGTCACCAGAATGAACTCACTCTCAATCCGCACAGCCCAGTGGTGCAAGGCCCAGTCTCCCGGCTCGCAGAGGAGGACCTTGGGGCTTGAAGTCTCCGGGTGACTTGTCCAGGGTTCCTTGGGGAGAGGTGTCTGAGCTGGGTATCAGACTGAGGCTGCTTCATCCAGGGACTGAGGCCTGGAACACCGCACCGTCCTTCAGGAGGGAGGGTGTTTCCTGCAGCCTCTCCGAGCCCTCCTCCCCACACTGGGGACGGTCTCGGATTCCACACGCGCCTCTCTCTCTGACGGATCCCACGGGCCACAGCCCCTCCCTGGGCGTGTGCACCTGTCCCATCCCTTGCATTTAGACCTTGGTTTTCTCTGATCTGCCCACTCAGTATGTTCATGGATGTGGAGGTCGTGAGAACGTTCCTGGCCTTGAATTCATGCAGCTGATATTTTTTGCAGGACTGAATGTCTTGTTTTTATTACTATACAGATTCCAGGGGAAAACTCTTAAAGGGAAGATGGGAATCCTGTTGAAACACTTCTATATGTGTATACATACAAACACACATTCACAGACACATCAAACCCCTGAAAGGACATAATGTAAAGCTGACAACACCACATATTAAAACAAGACAGGCAGAGAATATGACTGAGTACAAGTCAGTATAATGTTACATTAGGTTGATAGTACAGTGAGTTAAAAGCAGTGGAGTTATTTAAAAATCTTTATTATTAGTAGTAACTTTTAACATTAAAGACATTAATAATATTAACATAACGGTAGCTGCTACTTCTTGGGCCCCTTGTATATACTAGCTCATTGTCACGGCAGCCTTGCAAGATGGACATTTTAATCCTTGTTCAGAATTGAGTCACTGAAGCTCGGAGATGTTAAGTCACTTCCTGCAGATGTCTAATGAGTAGTGCAGGGTCTGTTCTGAAGTGTGGGTTCTTTCCACTACCCTATGGTATCCTTCAAGAAATTGAGTCCAAATAAAGGCCATTTTGAATGTTCAAGTTGGACTGCAGTGAGAAATCCAAATGGTTGTTTCTTAAGCTCTCAGTCGAGGCTCTCCTCCCTTAGTTGGGTTGCATTTGCCTGCATTTGCAGGCAGGTTGCGTTCTTTCGTGCACTTCCACAGAAAGGCACACGGGCGTGCAAGGACAGGCACACAGATGTGAATGCATAGACACGCACACACGCACACAGATGTGAATGCGTAGACACGCACACACGCCTTTCAGGAGACTGTGATGTCCAGGAAGGCAAAACACTCGGGATGCTTTTCACACTGACCAGAAAACAGGGGCTGGATGGAGCCTGAGCTGAGGGATCTTTATCTAGATCTCTGCTTAGAAGACATCATGGGCAGGACCAGCTTCGGATCCCAGTTTCTACCTCCTTTTCTGTAACATTTCACAGCACCTTTCTCCTCTGTGGCTTTATTTCCTTCCTCGTTTAAAGTCTCTTAAGAGTTCATGATTCTTACATGTAAACTATAATAGGTGTTTGTCTTTTTCCTTTCTGATGGTTTGTCTTATTGTTTAAGACAAGCTTTGGAATGAACAGTGGCTTCCCTCTAAGTGGGCTTCCCAGGTGATTCAATGGTAAAGAACCCGCCTACCAATACAAGAGATACAGGAGATCCCTGGGGTCGATCCCTGGATCAGGAAAGATCCCCTGGAGAAGGAAGTGGCAACCCACTCCAGTATTCTTGCCTGGGAAATCACGGGAGCCTGGTGGTCTACAGACCATGGGGTCTCAAAGAGTTGGACTCGACTGAGCAACTGAGCACGCATGCCCTCTTAAGTAGGGCAAACACTCAGATAATACTCACTTGTTCCTCCGTGTTTCAGGTAGAATCTTCCTCCTTTTAGGCCGTTGGAGAGGAACTCTTTGGATAGCATCCTGCAGAACTGCAGCAGCGGGCCGAGGTGGGAGAGGAGACACTGGATGACTTTAGAGGAGCCAGAGTGCATTCTGCCTTCGATAATCCCCTTCGAGATGAAAAAAGCGGCCCCCTCGAGTTTTTATATTTCCAGCTTTCATCTGCTCCTCACCCACAGGTGCTTTGCTCCTTGGCGTGAGCAAATACCTTCAGGGAAAAGGAACCAGATGTCTCTTTTAATTTTTTTTTTTTAATAGTGGAGGAGGCTTTTGTTCATAAAATTGTACACAAAAGCTCAGTAAGTAAAACCCACCCCAGGACAGTGGAACTCTTTTGCTGGAAGCCAGTCTACTCTTGCCCCTTCCAACCCTGCCATGCCCCCCTGTCCACTCAGATCCTCTTCTGCTGGAGACCAGTTGTCCAAAACTGTTGGCTGGTCTGTTCACGTCATCTTCTTTTTGAAAGTAAATTGTATGTATTTATTTATTTTTGCCTGCACTACATGGCATGCAGGATCTTCATGCTTCAACCAAGGATCAGAGCTGCGCCCCTGCAGTGAAAGTGCAGAGTCTTAACCACTGGATCGCTAGGGAAGTCTCTCTTGTGTGAGAAGGTAGACACCTGTCACAGTCAGTTGCCTGTTATTTCAGAACTCGTGATCAGCAAAGTGGGGTCCCCGCCCAGTGTCTTATTTCCTGCATCTCATTGCACTCGTAGTCATGGTGGGGTCAACCACGATGCTCTGTTCACTTGAACCCAAACGTGTACGGCTCAGCCTTCAGGTTTTCAGCTGACCTCACCTAGACTCAGAAAGTGATTGGAAAGCTGTGTGTTGTCAGTTGCATTCTGTACTGAAACTGTGTACACGCGCACGCAGTCCTGTCTGCCTCTTTGTGACTCTGTGGACTGTAGCCTGCCAGGCTCCTCTGTGCATGGGGTTTCCCGGGCAAGAATACTAGAGTGGGTTGCCATTTCCTCCTCCAGGGGATCTTCCCGACCCAGGGATCAAACCTATATCTGTTTTGTTTCCTGCACTGGCAGATGGGGGCTTTATGACCAGCACTACCTTCAGGCTCCTCCACCATGTCTTTCTGTGGCTTGACAGCTCATTTCTTTTTTATTGCTGAATAATATCCCACAGCATGGATATACCATGGCTGATTTATCCATTCACCTATTGAAGGGCATCTTGATTGCTTCCAGGTTTTAGTAGATACCTTCTTGATTGTTTTCAAAGTTGGAATGAAATTTACAAGGAGAGGATACTACCTCTGGGTGGACTGCTGTTCTATTGTAGTTTACACTGAGATTGTAGTAATGAATCATCAGTACTCATCCAGGCTTCCCAGGTGGTACAGTGGTAAAGAATCCGCCTGCCAATCCAGGAGAGAGGAGACACAGGTTCGATCCCTGGATTGGGAATATGCCCTAGAAGAGGAAATGGCAACCTGCTCCAGGATTCTTGCCTGGGAAACCCCATGGAAAGAGGAGCCTGGGGTTGCAAAGAATCAGACACAACTGTGCGCGCACACACACACAGACAGAGTATGCACCCATACAAAGAGCCATGGTCACATTTGATAGAATACATTTTGCAAACTAAGTCCAGGTCTACGTCAGTTTAGGTCTCTGATCAGGTTGTCACCGGGAGTGAAGCTCTTCCAAGCATTCTACCCGGAGGTCCCTCAGAATGTACCTGCAGTCTCCCCACTCAGCGTGTTTTACAACTGGACTTCACAGAGTTTCTGGTTGGAGGGGAGGGAGATTGTAAGCCTGCACTATGTTTGTTTAGAACCTAGTGTAGAAGTTTCTTCACATTCTTAGTGCCCATGTTGCCTCTGCCTGCATAGTCCCCGGGATGAGGAGCTCACTCCTTCAGCAAGTTGCTTTTCCCTCTGCAGGGCTTCCCCAGCGACTCAGCTGGTAAAGAATCCACCTGCAGTGCAGGACACCCAGGTTCAGTCCCTGGGTTGGGAAGATCCCCTGGAGAAGGGAATGGCTACCCACTCCAGTATTCTTGCCTGGAGAATCCCGTGGACAGAGGAGCCTGGTGGGCTACAGTCCTTGTGATCGCAGAGAGTCCGACACAACTGAGCGACTGACACATTGCAAGACAGCTGTTTATCAGTACATGCTTCCTCAGACTTCCCTCAGATTTTCTCCTTCATCCTGCCTACTTTTACCTTCTAGAATAGCATAATGCACTGGCTGTTTTTGCTTACGGTTGGTACCATTAACACCTAGCACACTGCCTCATTCTTAAAAATCTTACAATAAATATGTACCTGATAGTCTCAAAACTAAATAAGTGAACACCTCATCATTTGACTGACCTTCATATATTTCAAATAGTTATTTCCTTAAACTTCTCTTTTTCAAATAAAACGCAAGTAATTTCTTCAACCTCTATTTCATATATTGGATTTCCCTGGGATTCTCCTGCCAAGAATACTGGAGTGGGTTGCCGTTTCCTTCTCCAGAGAATCTTCCCAACCCAGGGATCGAACCTTGGTCTTCTGCATTGCAGGCAGATTGTTTTACCGACTCAGCTACAAGGGAAGTTCTTCCCTGGTAGATCAGATGGTAAAGAATTGGCCTGCAGTATGGGAGACCTGGTTTTGATACCTGGGTTGGGAACATCCCTTGGAGAAGGAAATGGCAGCCCACTCCAGTATTGTTGCCTGGAGAATCCCATGGACAGAGTAGCCTGGTGGGCTAGAGCCCGTGGGCTCACAGAGTCGGACACGACTGAGTAGCTAGCACACGCATTTCGTATACTGCTCTTTTTTAGAGCTATCATATATCGGTTTTATTTTTCTGGATATATTATTTTTTAAATAAATGTTCTTAAAAATTAATGCCCAGAATTGTTGTTTAGTTGTTAAGTTGTATCTGACTCCTTGTGACCCATGGACTGTAGCCTGTCAGATTCCTCTGTCCATGGGGTTTCCCAGGCAAGAATACTGGAGTGGGCTGCCATTTCCTGCTCCAGGGGATCTTCCCAACCCAGGGATTGAACCTGTGTCTCCTGCTTCCAGGAGTTCAGCTGGTAGAGAATCCACCTGCAATGCAGGAGACCCCGGTTCAATCCCTGGGTTGGGAAGATCCCCTGGAGAAGGGAATGACTACTCACTCCAGTATTCTTGCCTGGAAAATCCCATGGACAGAGGAGGCTGGCAGGCTACAGTCCATAGGGTCGCAAAGAGTCAGCAGGCCTGAGAGACTTCTGCTTTCCCGCTTGCAGGGAGATCCTTTACCCGTGGGCCGGGGGAGCGCTATAGTCCTGAGAACTCTGGGCCCATTTGCGATCTGGGCTTCCTGCTTCTGCCTGTATTCGTTCCTGGTCAGCCCCATCTCAGTGCCCTTGAGGACACCCGTGTCTCTCTTTGATTGATTGCTGCCAAGTCCACAGTAAATAGGAAAGCCCTCAAGAAGTCTAAGCAAAGAAAATAACCCAAACTTAAAATTATGTCTTTTGAAATTGAAAAACTGGCAGCTAATCTTTTCTTAAAAATTCATATTATGCTTTTTATTATCCTAATAATGAATAATTTTAAAACAGGATGTGTGAAGCTTCTAAAACAGTTGGCCTTTAGAATGCCATAAGAAATGACAAGGCGAAGAGAAGTAAGAAAACGAAACCCCAAACAAATAAGAAAGATGCCAAACCAGACCCGAAATGACTCACGTGCATTGATGTACTGTGGAACAGATGAACGGATCTGTTGATGAAGGTGGCGTTTGTGACACATTCAGTCTGCGCCTTTCAGTGTTCTGAGCTTCACACGAGTGAACGGACTTCATCCATCCGACAGCCCTATGGGGAGGCACGTTTTTAATGATACTTTTTCGTCTGTGTGGTTAAAAAAGCACATGGTATAAAATTTACCATTTTAACTGTTTTTAAGTCTACAGTGGGTTGGTGTTCAGTCTCTCAGTTGTGTCCGACTCTTTGTGACCTCATGGATGGGAGCCCGCCAGGCTCCTCTGTTCATGGGATTTCCCGGGCAAGAACATCGCAGTGGGTTTCCATGTCCTTCCCCAGGTGAATCTTCCCAACCCAGGGATTCAACCCGAGTCTCTTGCGTTGTCGGCAGAGTCTCTATCGCTGACCACCGGGTGCTCGGTAGGGTTAGGCGCACTAGCGTTGTTTTAGAGCACGTCGGCAGAGCTGTGTCATCTCTCACATCTGTAACTCTGTCCCCATCGAGCCTTCCCTCCCCATTCTGCCTTCCGCCCCTGGTAACCACCGTCCATACTACACACTGGCTGCTGCAAACCCTCACATCGGGAATCATGCAGTATTCGTCCTCCTGTGACGACCTTGTTTCACCAAGCATAATGTCCACAAGGGCTTCCCTGTGGCTCAGTGGTAAAGAATCCACCTGCAATGTGGGAGACCTGGGTTCGATCCATGGGTTGGAAAGATCCCCTGGAGAAGGGAAAGGCTACCCACTCCATTACTCTGGCCTGGAGAATTTCATGGTCATAGAGAATCCCTGGGGTCGCAAAGAGTCAGACACGACTGAGCAACTTTCACTTTCAAGGTCCACAAGGTTCATCCCTGTTACAGCATGTGGACCAGTTCCCTCCTTTTTAAAGGCTGAATAATTTTCCACTGGGTGTGCAGACCACATTTTCTCTATGCATTCATCGGTTGATGGACGCTTGGGTTGTTCCCGAGTGTTCTCTTGGCCAATGCAAAAGGCTGCTATGAACATGACTGTGCAGATAGCTCTTCAAGACTCGGAAGGGAGTCTTGTGTTCCTTTGAGTAAATAACCCAGAGGTGGAATCACCAGATCATATGGGCTTTTATTTTTATGTTTAACTTTTTCAGGAACCTCCATACTGTTTTCCAGAGCAGTTGCACTATTTAAAACTTACACCAACAGTGTTCAAGGGTTCTACTTTCTGTATGTTCTGGTCTCTATATCCTGTGTTCTTTTCTTTTTTTGTTTCATAGTAGTCATCCTGATGGGTATGCAGTCGGATCTCTGTGGTTTTTTGATTTGCACTTTTCTGATGACTAGTATACCAAGCATCTTTTTGTGCACTTGCTGGTCATTTGTATGTGGAGAGTTGTCTTCAGTACACGCCCATTTTTGGAATAAGAGAGTGGAGGCAATGAAAGTTTTAGTTAGCTTTTTCAAAGGCATATAGATAGTAAATTATGGAATTAGAATTTGAATCTGGACAGGCAGGCAGAGTCTTTAATTTTCATCCACTGTGTTATATCCCTCCCTTTGAGGGGAGAATGCGACTCTTTCAAGAAATTTTTTCTAACACTCTTTCTTCTAGTGGGCTCACACCTGGACTTTGAGCAGGAGGAGGAGAGAGTCGTTCACGCCATCTCTCCCTCCGTCCTTCCCTTCCCTCCTTTCTTTGTAGGTATCGAGTTGTGTTCCACAGAGTCTGTTTGCATACGCAAACAGTTGGACACAGCTGAGCAACCGAACTGATAGCAAGCCTTGTATTCTACCTGGGTCAGCTGCCGTATGAAGGGACGCTCCTTGGAGAATGGAAGGGTTGCCAGACTCTCTCCCGTGATCAGAAAAGTGGCACACACATCAGAGAGATTGGTCATGTGTTCGTATAATTTTTCTTCCAAACTCGAAGTGAAAGAAGATGCGATGGATAATTATATTGATGGGCCTCCCTGGTGGCTTGGTGGTAAAGAATCCGCCCGCCAGTGCAGGAGATGCGGGTTCCCTCCCTGAGGCGGGGAGATTCCACCCACTGTGGGGCCACTAAGCCCGTGTGTACCACAGCTGCTGAGCCTGGGCTCTGGAGCCCGGGACCCACAACAGCTGAGCGCGCGAGCCGCAACTCCTGAAGTCCCCGTGCCCTAGATGTGCTGGGGGAAGGGAAGCCTTCACGATGGGCAGCCCGTGCTCTGCAGCAAAGAGTAGTCCTTGGTTCCGCCAACTAGAGAAAAGCCCGCGTAGCAACAGAGACCCAGCGCAGCCAAAGATAAACAATAATACATAAAATTATTTTTAAAAAACAGTTATACTGACAACAGGCTAAACTTGAATTGCCTGGGGCAGACGAAAATGTGTGATTCCCTTAGACATAAGACAGATATGATAAGTCATGAGATGGGTCATAAATGCTCAGAATAAAAGGGAAGGCTTCTAAAAACTCAGGAGATGAATTTCTTCAGTGGTGATGGTGATGGAGCCATGATTCACGCAGAAGCCATGGAAGCTGGGTTTCCACATCCAAGCACACCGTGTGGAACTGTCTGTCGGATTTTGTTTGCCGGCTTTGGATCTGAAGCGCTTCCTGCTTGAACCGTGGCAGGAGACAGGTAATACCAAGAGGGCTGAGGAGGGATAAGGGTTGTGGCTGCCAGGACGGGAGTATCGGGGAGCTTTTGACCTTTCTGTAGAGATAGATATCTTCCAAAAAAGGGGCTGGAAAAGGCGTGGGAATCAGGTGTGCATACAGTCACCCCGAGTTGTCCTAGTATTCTGGAGGATTTATGTGGATTTTGTCCAAAGGAAAGGAGAGTAGTGAAACAGGGTCAAAACTGGGACCGTGCCATCCCTTAAAAAGGATGAGAAGGCTATAAAAGCCTTCCCAGGCTGTTAGTTATTTTGTCTCTGCTGAAAATGACATATATAGCAGCAACAGAATGTTAGGTTACCACTAAAAGCAAAATTTCCCCCAGTGCGCTTTAAAGAGATGAGACATGTAGGCGTTTAGTGTTACTGATTCTTCCTGATGCCATTTTTTTTTCCTGAAACCAAATTTTCTGTGACTCATAAGAACTCTTAATTCTCTCTCTCTGAACTATGCGAATATGTGAGACCCTGTATTTGGCCTTTGAAATGTTCAACCAGAGACAGCCTCCTTGGGAAACAAAGTGTAGGGAGGGGGCGGCTGGAAGGTGCTGAGCCTCTCCCCTGGAGGGCAGGAGGCGTCCGAGTTGAGGGAGGTAGTGCCCTGGAAATGGCGCATGTGTGTTGCCCACCTGAAATGGCACGGATGTACCAGTGGGTGTTTCCTGGTCTCTGCCAAAGCTGCATGCAGCCCAGGTTATAAGAGCTTTTCTTTGAATTCAGTGATTGCAGGTGCTTGGCGTTCTACAGAATGGAGGGGGTAACCTCTTAGCTTCAGCTTTCATTTTTACTTTCTTTCTCCTTCCCTCCCTCCCTGCCTGCCTTCCTTCTCTCTCTCCCCCTCCATCCCTCTTTCTTGCATTTGTTTACTTTTTTTTTTTTTGCTTGCTTGCTTCTAATTGCTTCTCAGTCTAACTGTAGTTATTCCTTGGAGTACATGGTGAATAACAGCTTTTGGATTGCACATCCTTATAAGGGTCCAGATTCCTTGTAGGTTGCCAAGAGAGCTTACTGAAGAAGGAAGTACTGTTTTTTCACAGTACTTCACAGCTGTTTCTTAAAGCTCCCCCCTTCCGTGTGTGATCCTAGGAAATCTTGAAGATTTGTAGCTTTGTGCCAAAAAACATTTACAAGGTGATTTGCAACTTGTGCAGAGATGGCTTGTGGTTGGTCCTCATCCTTCCCTTCTTCCTCAGTAATAG
>SJYV01011026.1:0-10407 GCA_006410875.1 Neotragus pygmaeus | reverse complement strand
AATACATTTGAATCAGTTCTAATGAGGTGGATGGAACTGGAGCCGATTATACAGAGTGAAGTAAGCCAGAAAGAAAAACACTGATACAGTATACTAACACATATATATGGAATTTAGAAAGATGGTAATGATGACCCTGTATGCAAGACAGCAATAGAGACACAGATGTGTAGAGCAGACTGTTGGACTCTGAGAGAGAGAGAGAGGGTGGGATGATTTGGGAGAATGGCACTGAAACATGTATACTATCATGTAAGAAGCAAATCGCCAGTCTATGTTCGATGCAGGATGCAGGATGCTTGGGGCTGGTGCACGGGGATGATCTTGAGGGATGATGTAGGGTGGGAGGTGGGAGGGGGCTTCATGTTTGGGAGCTCATGTACACCCGTGGTGGATTCATGTCAATGTATGCCAAAACCAATACAGTACTGTAAAGTAAAATAAAGTAAAAATTAAAAAAAAGAAATACCTTATAAATTTCCTGCAATGAATATATTAATTTTAAGAGAAAAACACAAATCTTGAAACCAGTATTAGTGTTTATAAGGTGATATGCTTTGACATGGGACAATCTTTTGTTAGAATGGCAAATAGAAGTACAAAACTAAGAAATAGAAAAATACTAAGAAAAGCTATTGGGGATTCTACCATACAGTCAAAAATACCATCCTGTCCTATTACAAGAAAATTCTTCTTCTGGCATTATTTTCTTTGATCTTCAGAGTACCTAGCTAAAAAGCTACTTTGTAGTAAACCCCGTTCTATTGTGATCATTGAAGAGAATTTTCTCTCAAGTCTAACTCACATTCGATTCACAGGTCTATTGTTAAGATCAAAGGAGATGCTACTTGTGAAAGAAGCTGGAAATATCTAAGTGTACAAATGCACCCATGAATAACATTCCAGCTATTTGCCCATCACTGCTGGCAAAGAGACAGGGCTGAAACCAGAAAATGAATTTCTTTACTACAGAAAATTGGTCTAGGAATTTCTGCTTCACAATTTCTCCTCCTCAAATGGCAGACACGTTTGCGCCCATGTGTGTATGAATAAGACAGACACAGAACGAGTTTATCTCACTTTTTACACCAGTGAATAGATTCACATCTCTTTTCTCCTTTTCAGGTAAACTGGGTTGAATCCAAACCAGAGACAGATAACGTTAGCAGCATCAATTCCATTTCCAGGACTGCTTCAGCTTTCAAATATTTTATTGAAGAACGATGAGGTAACAGCTAAGGTTTGAATGTAAAAATTATCTCTGGGCTAATTGGGGTATTGAAAAATCAGATTTTGGGAAGCATGAGAAATTACAGGGAAAGACCTTTTACCTTGCTCAGAAACTTAGGTCTCCCTGGATTAAACTGCATGTCTCTGCCCCTTAGCAGGCTGATCCCTCTCTTCAGTGTGTGGGGAGGTAAAAACTGACTCATGCTGTGTTTGCTTTTTCAGTCTAACAGTCCTCAGTAGTGGTTCATATTGGTTCTCCTGGGTCAGCCCTTAGAGAAGGACTATGGTGTATGGTTGACACAGTATGGGGGGGTTTTAGTGAAGAGAGGCCTGTGTCGTTCACTGAATAAAGGGGCCTGTGAAGGAGGCTCTGTGAGCTTCAGTACTCTCTGGACTATCAACAGGGATATCTACACTGCAGGAATTTGGAGCGGCTAAAGATATTNGCATTGAAACATGTATACTATCATGTAAGAAACGAAGCACCAGTCTGTGTTCGATACAGGATACAGGATGCTTGGGGCTGGTGTACGGGAATGATCCAGAGAGGTGATATGGGGTGGGAGGTGGGAGGGGGGTTCAGGATTGGGAGCTCATATGCACCCATGGTGGATTCATATCAATGTATGGCAAAACCAATACAGTATTGTAAAGTAAAATAAAATTAAATTAAAATTTAAAAATAAAATAAACACTATCTTTAAAACCTTTTTTATCTTTTATCATAACATCATGATATACATTCCAACGGGCTTCCCAGGTGGCGCTAGCGCTAAAGAACCTGCCTGCCAATGTAGGAGACACGGGTTTGATCCCCAGATCAGGAAGATCTCCTGGAGGAGGAAATGGTCACCCACTCCAGTATTCTTGCCTGGAGAATCCCATGGACAGAGGCGCCTGGCGGGCTATGATTCATGGGGTTGCAAAGAGTCAGAAATGACTGAAGCAACCCAGCACATGTGCATGCGTTCTTTCCAAACAGAGCGATGTACTCTAAAAATCGAATAACCTTATTTCCTACATTCTTAGCTGAATTAACTTTAAGTAAAAACAAAAAGTACTTGAAAGAAGAAGAAATTATGAAAAGCTAGAAGTGAATCTAGAAACAGTCTTTATAACATGCCTATGTGCATAACTAAAGAACAGGGAATTAAGAACCATCAAAGACATTTATTACATGATTTGAGTAAGAGATGGGATTAAATCTTGATATCTTTATGAAATTTTATAATGTAAACAGAATAGAAAAACATTTTCTAGAAGTTCTCATCTTCTTACTTCAGACACCTGAATACATCATTGTTTGCCGTTGTGCGTTTTGAGGCTNGAGATGGGATTAAATCTTGATATCTTTATGAAATTTTATAATGTAAACAGAATAGAAAAACATTTTCTAGAAGTTCTCATCTTCTTACTTCAGATACCTGAATACATCATTGTTTGCCGTTGTGCGTTTTGAGGCTATTATATTTTGCTGTTTCCTAGGTCTAGTCACTGCCCTTTAGCGTACCTACATAAAGGCTTGTGACAAAGAGTCTAAAATATGTGCTAGAATACCATTCTCTTTGGAGTTCTAATCCCGTTTTTATATAACCTTGTAATTTGTACTTCATCACACACATTTCTAATGGATCCAATTCTGATTGGGTCCGAAGGCAAAGCTCACTTTAGCCTTTCCATGAAGTTTAATGAGATTTCCCTCAAGTCATACATTTTTGAAAAGTGGTAGGCTTAATATTGGACTTAAATTAAATGAACCTAGGTTTAGTGATAAGATCTCTGATTTTAATTTAGTTCATAGAAGTTGCCCTTGTAGTTGGAATGGTTGATGAAGTAGAGGACAAGAATAGGTCTAGTCCTACCAGTAGGTAAAAGCAGTTGCTAACTATGTGATTTGATTTTAGAGATCTTGGGACATTCAATTCACTAGTATAGCTTAAAATATTGTTTACCTTAGAAAACAAATGTTGAAAAACAAATCTTTCATCTGAAAGATTTAAGACATTAGCATGAGTATGGTAATTAACATTCTTGGCACATATTTAAGGATCATCTAATTATAACCATAATAATAATAATAATAGTGATAAGGACAGTAACTAATTTTTCAGCAGGTGTTTTGTGCCAGACAGTATGCTAACTAATTAAAGCCCTATTTACTCCTTATAATAACCCTATAAGGTAAGTATTATTTATTAGATTAATGATTAGAATATTAACTTTGAGCCAAGCTTATTGCTGGGAAAGCTACAATTAAGTCAGTCAAATGTCCTTCTAAATTACACATGGCAATATGGTAGAGAGGAAGCTAATTTTAAATCAGATGGTCAGGAGTGGGCCTTTTAAGAAGATGACACTTGAGCTGAGACGAGAATATCAAAAAGGACCAGTTTCGTCAACTTTAGAATAAATGATTCCAAGTAAAGCTAACAACTTGTAAAAAAAGTTTTGAGAAAGCTTGTGTTCCAAATCACGTGTGCATGATTGTGAACTTGAAATAATACCAGCATGCGTGGATTATAGATCACGGGGTCAGGGCTAGATCACATGGTGTTTTACAGGGAATGGTAAACATTGGGATTCACTCCATGGACGATGCAAAGGGTTTTGAAAGGGGGACAATCTCATTCAACTTTTTAAAAGACAATATTGGCTGCCACGGGGAAAACTGTTGGGGATAGGGTAGAGAGAAAGCCGGGACACAGTTAGGACACAGTTCCGTGATCTATCGTATATTTGACAATTTTAGCTGAAACCTGCTGTCATTAGAGCAGATGAAGAGAGAAGTGGAAAAAACCGTATGTGTTACATCTGGAGCCGAGGAGATTGGCAAGTGGGTTGGATTAAACACACACACACACACACACACACACACACACACCACAGATAAAGAGAAGAATCAAGGATTGAGACTAGATCTTTGGTACTAAAAAAATGAATGAATTGTGGAGTTGTTTAATGAAATAAGAATGACTGGAGAAAAAAATTGGTTTAGAGGGAATAATCAAGTAGTTTTTGGACATGTTGAATTTAACATTACTACCAGACATATGATTAAACCCACTCCAATATTCTGGGCTTCCCAGGTGGCGCTAGTGGTAAAGAGTCTGCTTGCCAATGTAGGAGACTTTTAAGAGACACAGGTTTGATCCCTGGATCAGGAAGATCCCTTTGAGGAGGGCATGGCAACCCATTCCTGTATTCTTGCCTGGAGAATCCCAGGGACAGAGGAGTCTAGGGGCCTGCAGTCCATAGGGTCATAAAGAGCTGGACACAACTAAAGCAACTTAACACATGCACAGGAAGAGGTCATAGTTGGGAAAGCAGGGCCTAGGTCTTGAGACACTACACATTTAGAAATTAGATGAGAAGGAACAAGAGTGGTAGGATAAAGCAGAGGCCTAGTGTCACAGAGGTCAAGGGGGAAGATTAGATGCTGCTCACTATGACATGCACTGGGGAAAGATAGAGTCGAATTAACAGCAGCAAAGTGACCACTGTAGGGGGGAGCATGAAGATGGGAAGCTGGAGGACAGTGTGGAGTGAGCAGAGGATGTTCTTGACAAGTTTTGCTCTGAATTAGAGCAAAGAAATGGACAATCACTTTAGGATATGGTAGACTTGAGGGACGTTTTATTGTTTATTTTTGAACATGATGATACTGCAACTTTAGGAAAGAACACAGTATAAAGGGTGTAGAAGTGAGAGTGAAATCTTGCAAGAGTACAAACCTTTGAGTAAACAAGACAGCAGAGGATCTAGCAGACAAATGGAGGGGAACAGATCCCTCAAGCTTGGTAAGATGAGCAGGGATGGAGGGAGTGGGTGTGGATACAGACGTGCCGATCAGTTTGTACCTGAAAGATGAAGAGTGTGAGGAAAGATCATCACCAGTGTGTAATGAAGTACTGAGGGTTTGAAGAGAGGGGAAAAGTTGGGAAAAGGCCAATGGTTATTTCAGCCAGATCATTAGAAAAAACCCTGAGGCTGGGAAAGATTGAAGGCAGGAGGAGAAGAGGGTGACAGAGGATGAGATGTTTGGATGGCATCACCGAGCATCATGTTATGCAATGAACATAAACTTGGGCAGACTCCAGGAGATGATGAGGGACAGGGAAGCCTGGCATGCTGTAGTCTATGGGGTCGTGATGAGTCAGATACAACTTGGCAACTGAACAACAGCAAAAGTTATTTCAGATCATGGAAAAGGATCATAACCTACATGAGTCGTGTGGACTGACCATTTGAGATGTGTCTCATGAATTTAAAGTGAAACAGGCCGACAGAATTGTGTTTGCTTTCCTTTCCATGGCTGGTTGTTTGGTTGCTGGCCAGGGGTAGGTAGTTCTTGTTGTTTTATTCTGGTCACAGTTCACCAGAAAAGAAGGGATGGAGTTAACTGGTTTGGTAAGGGAGTGATTAAAAAGAAGACCCACAGAGTTGGAACTAATGAAAAAAATGGTTGGAGTGAGGGCATGATACCTAAGGGGAAAAAAGCAATAAGGTCATTGGATTGCANAGTTCACCAGAAAAGAAGGGATGGAGTTAACTGGTTTGGTAAGGGAGTGATTAAAAAGAAGACCCACAGAGTTGGAACTAATGAAAAAAATGGTTGGAGTGAGGGCATGATACCTAAGGGGAAAAAAGCAATAAGGTCATTGGATTGCATAATTTTCCTCGTTTCACCCAGGAGACCACTCATACTTTGAGGGACTAGGTAATGGGCTCCAGTGTCACACAGGGAGGCAGCGGCAGCACTGGGATTTGAACCCAGATTTAGGTTGTTGGTCATTTGGCCACATGATCCCCAAACTCTAGGGTTTTATGAGTTAAGTGATACAAAGCAGAATTCACAATAAGGTTTGTCTTTAAGTGCTGTAAGCTCTCAGTGGAATAGTTTCCAGGCAGAAGGTAAGTTCTAGATCAGCGGCTAGAAGATGGATTCAATTATCCAATGAAACTCTGGGGGAAGAGATGGAACTCATAGGAAGGGATGGGTATAGATGCTAAGGAAGGAGAGCTAAGGAGGGGATTTCAGCCACACATACACACATGCACACACATTTCCTTGTCTTCCCAGTTTTTCCTGGAAGGAATCTACATTCTTCTGTATTTCCCAGTGATGTATTTCTCTCTGATGAGCTGAAAAAGCACCTCAGAGGAGCAGCAGTTTCTTAAATGAACAAAGCTGATACTTCAACAAAATACACAGTTCAGTTCAGTCACTCAGTCATGTCCAACTCTTTGCGACCCCATGGACTGCAGCATACCAGGCATCCCTGTTCATCACCAACTCCCGGAGTTCACCTGAACCCATGTCCATTGAGTCAGTGATGCCATCCAACCATCTCATCCTCTGTCATCCCCCTCTCCTCCTGCNTGACATCAGCCAGACTGACTCTGTCATTCTTCGCCGCTTGGTCTCCTTTCTCTCTCTCCCCCATGATTCCTTCAGGTAGCTCCTTCTCGGGGACCCGCGAATAACTGGACCTGCTGGACGGGTCAATTCAGTCCATTCAAATGTGATTGCTCTGTACAGTCTCTTCCTATCAGTGTTCAGTCGAGGAATAACAGGAGACACTTCTGGCAAAATGGTCTTTCTAAAACACAATTCTCTTCCTGCCACTCCCCCCATTAGAACTCACGGAACTCTCCCAACTTTCTTTGCATGCCTTTCAATAAGATCATCCACCTTCATGGGAGGGCCTTTCAGTTACATTGTGCCAGTATCTTCAGAATAAGCTCTCAGCAAAGCCCACTACTCTTCCACCACCACACACACACACTCACACACACGTGGAATGCAACACATTCTTTGCTTTTCCTTTGAGCTCACTCACACTGTCTTCTCTTCCTGGAACACCAATCTCTGCTCCTTCTCTGGAAATCTCCTGTTCATTTTTCAAATTTCTCCACTGAAGGCTTTTCTGACCTCCTAGATTCTTTAAGGGCCTAGACAGCTCCTGGACATCTGCTGTCTCGGCAGTATCACTGGGTGTACTGGATTAAAAATGCGTGTTTAACTACCTATCTCATACACAAGCCTGTAACCTGGACAAGAGCAGAGATTTTGCTCCCTCACTCCCCATTTAACTGCCAGTGGATTATACAGGCTCCTTCAGGGATCACATCCTTGTTATGGCAAAGGGGCTTGAATAACTCAATGAAGCTATGAGTCACGCCATACAGGGCCACCCAAGGTGAATGGGTCATGCTGCTGAGTTCTGAAAAATTGTGGTGCATTGGGGAAGGTAATAAATGGCAACGCACTCCAGTATTGTTGCCAGAAGAATCTCATGGACAAAACCCATGACCAAAATCATCCCAAAGAAAAAGAAATGCAGGAGAGCAAAGTGGTTGTCTGAGGAGACTTTGCAAATAGCTGAGGAAAGAAGAGAAGCAAAAGGCAAGGGAGAAAGGGAAGATATACCCAACTGATAGCAGAATTCCAGAGAATAACAAGGAGAGTAAACAATGCAAAGAAATAGGGGAAAACAATACAATGGGAAATACTAGAGATCTCGTCAAGAAAGCTGGAACTATCAAGGGAATATTTCACATTAGGTGGGCACAGTAAAGAATGGAAAATGATAAATACCTAACAGAAACAGAAAACATTAGGAAGAGGTGGCAAGAATACACAGAAGAACTATACAAGAAAGGTGTCAATGATCTAGATAACCACAATGGTGTGATCACTCACCTAGAGTCAGACATCCTGGAATTTGAAGTCAAGTGGGCCTTAGAAAGCATTACTATGAACAAAGCTATTGAAGGTGATAGAGTTCCAGCTAAGCTATTTCAAATCCTAAAAGATGCTGCTGTGAAAGTGCTGCACTCAATACATTNGATCACTCACCTAGAGTCAGACATCCTGGAATTTGAAGTCAAGTGGGCCTTAGAAAGCATTACTATGAACAAAGCTATTGAAGGTGATAGAGTTCCAGCTAAGCTATTTCAAATCCTAAAAGATGCTGCTGTGAAAGTGCTGCACTCAATACATTAGCAAATTTGGAAATCTCAGCAGTGGCCACAGGATTGGAAAAGGTCAGTTTTCATTCCAATCCCAAAGAAAGGCAATGCCAAAGAATGTTCAAACTACTGTACCAATTGTGCTCATTTCACATGCTAGCAAGTTCATGCTCAAAATCCTTCAAGCTAATCTTCAGCAGTATGTGATCTGAGGACTTTCAGATGTACAAGCTGGGTTTCAAAGAGGCAGAGAAACCAGAGATCAAGTTGCCAACATTTGTTGGATCAGGAAGAATGCAAGGGAGTTCCAGAAAAACATCTACTTCTGCTGAGAAATACTGAAGATAGAAGGGGAAGGGGCAGCAGAGGATGAGATAGTTAAATAGCATCACTGACTCAATGGACATGAATTTGAGCAACTTCTGGGAGAGAGTGAAGCACAGGGATGCCTAGCATGCTGCAGTCCATGGGGTCGCCAAGAGTCAGAATTGAACAACAACAATTTAAAACATATACTGAGGAAATGAGGGAAGGAGGAAAAGAGCATATTGTCTGCATTGTATAGATTTAGATTGAGAAGACAGAGGAGCCTTGCTGCTACAGCCCATGAAGTTGCAAAGAGTTGGGCACTAAGCGACTGAACGGCAACAAACTGTACACAGAATAGCATGTGGCACACACTCGATGAATATCGGTTGAATGGTTGTGCAAATACTCTAATACACAATTTATATTCCAAAAGGTGGTAAAAAAAACTTCTATCGTCAACCTCACAGTCAACTAGCTCCTCTAAATTTCACAGTAAGTGGGAAAAGGACCACTAGCGATAGAGAGCTCTTTTTACCAGTGATTCTAGTCTGAGAAGGCACAGGGGTGAGGATGCTGTCAGAATGTCTACTGCCCGATCACTGCATACGGCTAGAGGAAAACAGACACGGGTATTTTTTTCCAAAAAATAAATCAGAACAATTTATTTATTTATTTATTTGGTTGTCTATTTTACTATTTTTTAATTTTTCAATTGAAAGACAATTGCTTTATCCTTCAATTGAAAAATTTTGCTGTTTTCTGTCAAACCTCAACATGAATCAGCCATAGGTATACATATGTCCCCTCCTTTTTGAAGCTCCTTCCCATCCCACCCCTCTAGGTTGATACAGAGCCTGTTTGAATTCCCTGAGCAATACAGCAAATTTCCTGTTGGCTACCTGTTTTACATATGGTAATGTAAGTTTCCATGTTACTCTTTCCATACATCTCACCAGAACAATTTCTCTCCAGTCTTGTGGATCTGGTTTCCATTTCTTACATGAGAGTAATAACAAAACAGAGGAACAGGTATCTACTTTTATCTGTTACCCCATGACTGTTTTTATCTGTAAAACATCTCTTAATATGAATAGAGAGAAGATGGAAAGAAAATAAAATTGCAGGGGTCACTGAATTTGAGTGTTAGAACTATGGATGACCTTTTTTTTTCTTCTGTTTTCTAAAGTTCCTATAATCTTAAATTGTCTTTACAGGTACGGTGAAAAGTGAAAGTGAAAGTCACTCAGTTGTGTCCAATTCTTTGTGACCCCACGGACCATACAGTCCATGAAATTCTTCAGGCCAGAATACTGGAGTGGGTACCTTTTCCCTTTTCCAGGAGATCTTCCCAATCCAGGGAAAAAACCCAGGTCTCCCACATTATGATTATAGATAAAATGGATAGAAACCACAGAAAACATCCAGGTTTCCGAACTGCCATCTCCCCTGTTAGAAATAGAATAAAACTCTTGGATGTTACGGATAAAATTCATTGCAGACCATTAGATCACCTTGCAGCTGGTAGAAGTCTCATCTTTACTGATTGAACGTTATGAGAAAAAGGAAGGATCAAGACACAAATAGCAACATAACAGTTTCCAAACTAACTTTATTCATTCACTGTGATGTACACACACACACAAACACAAACACACACATACATCACTACAAGTAGATTAAAAGCTCCTCACTTAAAACTAGGCAGAGATGGCAAAGCCAATAGAGTATTGTAAAGTAAAATTAAAAAAATAAATAAATAAATTTTAAAAAGAAAGCCTAAAAAAAAAAAAAAAAAACTAGGCAGAGAAAAAGTTCTCAAATGACAACTTAAGAAGAAACTATCCTGTTTTTTTAAATGGCAAAAGCCTATTATATCATGTTTTTCTTCATTAATAG
>SJYV01011022.1:24689-73800 GCA_006410875.1 Neotragus pygmaeus | reverse complement strand
AAGGGTGGTGTCATCTGCATATCTGAGGTTATTGATATTTCTCCCAGCAATCTTGATTCCAGCTTGTGCTTCTTCCAGTCCAGCGTTTCTCATGATGTACTCTGCATGTAAGTTAAATAAGCATGGTGACAATATACAGCCTTGACGTATTCCTTTTCCTATTTGGAACCAGTCTGTTGTTCCATGTCCAGTTCTAACTGTTGCTTCCTGACCTGCATACAGATTTCTCAAGAGGCAGGTCAGGTGGTCTGGTATTCCCATCTCTTGAAGAATTTTCCACAGTTTATTGTGATCCACACAGTCAAAGGCTTTGGCAGAGTCAATAAAGCGGAAATAGATGTTTTTCTGGAACTCTCTTGCTTTTTCCATGATCCAGCGGATGTTGGCAATTTGATCTCTGATTCCTCTGCCTTTTCTAAAACCAGCTTGAATATCAGGAAGTTCACGGTTCATGTATTGCTGAAGCCTGCTATCACCAGTCACATCCACAGCTGGGTATTGTTTTTGCTTTGGCTCCATCCCTTCATTCTTTCTGGAGTTATTTCTCCACTGATCTCCAGTAGCGTGTTGGGCACCTACTGACCTGGGGAGTTCCTCTTTCAGTATCCCATCATTTTGCCTTTTCATACTGTTCATGGGGTTCTCAAGGGAAGAATACTGAAGTGGTTTGCCATTCCCTTCACCAAGGGAAAGCCTTTAGTGGCAGAATATTCCCCTCTTTGTACCACAGCTTTAGATAAGTGAAGATGACACAGTCTTTTAAGTCTTTTTATTTATTTATTTTTAAATTTGATGTATGGTTGATTTACAATGTTGTATTAATTTCTGTTGTACAGCAAAGTAATTCAGTTATACACACATACACACAGAAAAATTGAAAATGAAAGCCGCTCAGTCATGTCTGACTCTTTGTGACCCTATGGACTGTAGGCTGCCAGATTCCTCTGTCCATGAAATTCTCCAGTCAAGAATACTGGAGTGGGTAGTTGTTCCCTTCTCCAGGAGATCTTCCTTACTCAGGGATCAAAACAGGGTCTCCTGCATCGCAGGCGGATTCTTTACCAGCTGAGCTGCCAAGGAAGCTGCCCCACCCCCCCACACATATATACTTTTCAAAAAATTCTTTTCCATTATGGTTTCATCGGATATAGAATATAGTTCTCTCTGCTACATGGCAGAGCTTTGTTGTTTATCCATTCTATATATAATAATTTGTACCTGTTAACCCCAAACTCCCAATCCTCTCCTCCCTTATCCCCTCCCCTTTGGCAACAACAAGCATGGTCTCTTTTCATGTGAGTCTGTTTCTGTTTTGTCGATATGTTCATTTGTGTCATGTTTTAGACTCCACATATAAGTGATATCATATGGTATTTGTCTTATTCTTTCTGACAGTTCCTAAGTCTTAAATAGGACAGGCTTTGGGATCAGATGGGCTTGAACACCCACATGAGAATCCATCTATTGGAGAGTGGTGGGCAAAGCATGCCAGTTTGTTGGGAGAGGAATCTGCTTCACTGAAGTCTAGTAATGGACCTTACTCAGAAGGTAGGTGCCCTGGGAATCCTAGGAAAGTGAGAATCACTTCTGTCTTGGGAAACTGGAGGAAAATATAGCAAAGGAGAGGGCCACCAAGTGAATTTCAATTTAACATAATAATCAAGGACCTGTATATATAAGACACTGTGCTGAGCTGGTGGGGACATAAGGATGGAGGTGCAGTTAGGGTAACATACACCCTGATGCTCTCCAGATATGAGGTGCAGGGCAGCCTCTGTGTGACAGAGGTGAGCTTGGGGGTCTGTGTGACTTGGGAATATTGGGCCTGTGATGGTTCCAGTGACTGTGAGTGGGGAGAGGCATGTGGGTAGATACACTTTCCTGTGTGTGTGTGGGGAATGGGATTCTGTGACGTGATGCGTTACTGGGTGAAGAGGGCTTACTAAGTGTTTTTATACTGAATGCAGATCTTGGAATGTGTGACCTTGGATATGAAAGGTGGTACGACTCAAACTTTAGTCTGACTGTATCAGTGTGATGAGAGTTGTTTAGAATCTATATTGGTTTGAGATAACAACATGGATGTAAGTTTCTGTTTGGTTGCCTGTGGGATTGTGCTAGCTGCTTTCAAGTTTGCTTTCCCAATTTCTATATAGGGTAATAACTCCACATTTCTTCCCACCCTGAAATTCTGCAGCAAAGCACAAACAACATAAAACATTATAAAAACATAACTATTAAAGAAACAGAATTACTATGGAGAAAAATTAAAAATCAGCCTAAAATGTTAAAACATGAAGAATGGGTTTCAAAACAATTTCTTACTGTGGTGTGGCCCATCATGGTTCTGTTCTAAACACTACAATTCATCATTCATTTCCTTTTGCTGATTAGAATGTGGCTGCAGAAATTCAGGAAGCCTTGGGCTGCAGAATTCATTTCACCCATCCTAAAACACTGATCTAGGACATGCCTGACCTGCTCTGCCCATTCTCTGAGCAAGGACGCTTTTCCTAAGAAGGTTTCACAGCTTATCCAAGGCAGCAGTTTGTCCCTGAGCCCAACCCAGAACCCAGAGTTTCTCTCCCTTAATATAGTTTTGTTTTCATCTGGCCTCATGGCTTCTGTGATGTCATGAAGCAAATGTCTATCTTTGATATTGCTTTCTCGAAGGAATTTACCACCTTGATTCCATCTATATGGGAATGGAATAAATAGAGGAACATTTCCCTGCAGGTCTTGTAGTTCACAAGAGGAAATTTCAGAATTATATAGCGTGTGTTCATGCTAAGTCTCTTCAGTTGTGTGGAACTCTTTGCGACCCCATAGATTGTAGC
This sequence comes from Neotragus pygmaeus, assembly GCA_006410875.1. NCBI lineage: Eukaryota > Metazoa > Chordata > Mammalia > Artiodactyla > Bovidae > Neotragus > Neotragus pygmaeus. Next base: position 70,963 of record SJYV01011022.1, on the reverse strand, counting down.
CCCCCAGGTTCCTCTGTCCATAGGGATTCTCCAGGCAAGGATACTGGAGTGGGTTGCCATTTCCTCTTCCAGGGGATCTTTCCAACCCAGGGATCGAACCCGCATCTCTTATGTCTCCTGCATTGGCAGGCGGGTTCTTTATGACTAGTGGAACCTGGGAAGCCCCTCTGAAGATGTCTATGTCCTAAATCCCAGGAATCTGTGGGTATGTTTTTACATAGCAAGAAGGAATTAAGTTGCAGATAGAACTTAACATTGTTAATCAGCTGACTTTAAGACAAATTTTTGCTTACTTGGTGGCTCAGTGGTAAAGAATCTGCCTGCAATAGAGGAGACACAGGTTTGATCCCTGAGTTGGGAAGATCCCCTGGAGGAGGGCATGGCAACCCAATCCAGTATTCTTGCCTGGAAAAGTTCATGGACAGAGGAGCTTAGCAGGCTACAGTCCATAGGAGGGCAAAAAGTCGGGCATGACTTAGCAACTAAACAACAACAAGCTCTCTGTCACCCCCTCTCCTGACAGGGGCGGGGCCTGGTCTGGCTGGTGGTGTGTTCTGTGCAGGTGGCAGGCCAAGGAGTTTGTCACTTACCTGGAGATAGTTTGGGCTGCTGAACTTACGGATATTTTCAAAACTGGAGGTACAGTGGATGTAGGAGTGGAGAGGTGGACTAAAGAATGGGATCTGAATGGGTCAACAAAAGCGAGGAAGGTGAGAGGTGGATGCTGGAGACAGGGAGTGAGATTGTGGTGGATGCGGGTGGGAGATGGATCAAGAGAATAGAGTTGTGGTTGAATACTTGGGAAAGAAGCTGTTATCTGGAGCTGGCTTTAGCTTCATGGCATGGTTCCTGGCAAAGCAATGTGGCAGACGCCTCTCACCCAACATGGGAGTCATCTTCCTGCTTCTTCTCCAGGTTTGAATGTTCTTGAGGCAGGACTACATTTACTGGAGAGAGAGAAACCCTGAGTTTAGAGACAGTACTCTGAGAATTCAAGTGCTTTCATTTTCTTAGAGGTCAGCCTCATCTGAGCTTTAAGTCTCTGTCCCCATTGCCACAGATCATCTTATTATTCTTGACTTTGCCGTCACTGAGCTCTGTCAGTCACAAAGTGTCAGCAATCAGCACGTATATGAGCTCACTTAGGAGAAATATTGGCCAGGGCTGCTGATCCCGCCCCACAATGCATGCATCCGTGCTCAGTCGTGTCCGACTCTTTGCGACCCCATGGACTGTGGCCCACCAGGCTCCTCTGTCCATGGGATTCTCCAGGCAAGAATCCTGGAGTGGGTTGCTATGCCCTTCTCCAGGGGACCTTCTCGACCCAGGGATAGAACCCATGTCTCTTGCATTGTAGGTGGATTCTTTACTGCTGAGCCACCAGGAAAACTCTCCAGCCCACAATAAGTTGTATCTATTTTTCTTGGATATTAAAAATACTCTTCTTTGGCCCATTCTGTCCACATGTCTTCATTCCTATGAAGCTAGTATACTTCACCTCTGCTTTCTCATGTCCTGCTTTTCTTCACATGAGCTCAATCACCTAGTTTTCACCACATTTACCCCGTAGATACTTTCTCGCTAAGATCCCCCTGGATTGCCACAGCCAATGGGACTCTTTCAGCGTTTAGCTGAAGTCCTCACTCTATGGCAGCTACTTTGGACCACATCCTTCTTCTTGATTTTCTTCATGGGCTTCTTTTTCTTGTCTCTTTTATTTAAAAATTGTATACAATTAAACATTTGTTTATTTTTTAATTGTGTAAATTAAAATATGTTATCAGTTGTGTGAATTATTTGGCTGCATTGGTTCTTAGCTGTGGCACTCGGGATCTTTGTCCTGTCATGTGGGGTCTTTCACTGTGGTATGTTGACGCTGTAGTTGTGGTGCCCAAGCTTAGTTACTCGGCAGCATATGGGATCTTAGTTCTCTGACCAGGGATCAAACTTGTGTCCCCTGCATTGCAAGGTGGATTCTTAACCACTGGACCACTAGGGAAGTCCCCACATTTTTTTCTACAATTTTAAAAGTTACTTTCCATTGACAATTATTACAAAATGTTGGCTATATTCCTCATGTTGTACATCCTTTAGCCTATCTTACACCCATTAATTTGCACCTTCCACTCATCCACTCTTTTATTACCCCTCTTCCTCATCCCCACTGGTAACCACTAAGTTTGTTCTCTATATCTGTCAGTCTGCTTCTTTTTTGTTATATTCACTAGTTTGTTGCATTTTTTAGATTCCACNTCTTACATCCATTAATTTGCACCTTCCACTCATCCACTCTTTTATTACCCCTCTTCCTCATCCCCACTGGTAACCACTAAGTTTGTTCTCTATATCTGTCAGTCTGCTTCTTTTTTGTTATATTCACTAGTTTGTTGCATTTTTTAGATTCCACATCATACTGTATTTGTCTTTCTTTGTCTGATTTATTTCACTTAGCATAATGTCCTCCAAGTCCATCCATGTGTTTGCAAATGGGAAAATTTTATTCTGTTTATGGTTGAATAGTATTTTGTTCTCTACCTTTCTATCTACAAACCACATTTTCTTTTTCCATTCATCTGTTGATGAGAACTTAGGTTGCTTCCACATCTTGGTTATTGTAAATAGTGCTGCTGTGAGCACTGGCGTTCTCCTTGGGCTTCTGTGTTATTATTTCATTGTCTTCTCCCATCTCTCTGGCTATCCCTGGCTCATTCCTTCTGGTTCATTTGCTCCTCAGAGGCTGCTGTTCTTGTGTCCTGTTCCTTCTCTTTCCTATCTCACTGTGTATTTTTTCCTTTCTATAATTATGGAATAATATTCCATAATATATGTAGGTCACTGACCCCTCCACATCTTTATCTACAGTTCAGATCTTACTCTTGAGATCTCAGATCTATATATTCAACTGCCCCCAGGATTATCCCAGAAGTATTTCAAACTTAACATGCCCCACATTGGACTGATTATTTCCTAAAGAACCTGATATTGTTCACCTATTACCCTTATCAGTAAATGTAACCTTTCATTCAGAAGTCAGGTCCTTGGGTATCATCCTAGACATGCTTCCACCTTCATCCTTCACATGAAACTAATGTTCAAGTCCTTTTCTTTCTACCCTGTTGACATCTCTCTTGTTCATTTCCTCCTCATTCCCTAATCTTATAATTAGTCTCCTTGGCTTCAGTCTCACCATACAAAAAGTATTCTTCAAATTCTTGTCAGTGTGATCTTTATGAAATACAAGTTTTATCATTTCACTCTCTGGCTTAAAACTAATCAAAGGCTTCCCACCATCCAGGAGTAAAGCCTAGACCTATCAGTTTGCCCTTCCTGTGCCTGCTCACCTCATTGCTTTGTAAAAGGATGAATAAGTGAATGAATCCATCATTGAAGTCACTAATAAACAAGGTATACCAAACAGCTCAAGATCTGCCCCTGAGGAAGCCCACTTATCATGCTGATAAGCCTGTAGGACATCCTGAATCAAAAGTTTCAAAATCAGAGGCAAAGTTTAGTCTCTGTGACTCAGGAGGGCAGTATGGGTTTCAGCTGGGTTTCAGCCCAGCGTGACTGTCTACCAGTGAGAGCTGGCCACAGAGCAGTGGATTCCCAGAGGACGTGAGCTTCCCACATCTGGAAGTGACCAGACAGGAGCTGAATGACCAAAGCAGGAAGATGGAGGAGGGATTCCTGCACTGTGTGGAGTATTGGATCTCTTATCTCCATTCTGTGAGAAGGAGATGAGAAAGGGAAAAAAAACCTAATATTTGTTGAGCACTGACTATGTATCCTGTGTTGTGGTTGATGCTTTATATTATTAGCTCGTTTTTCCTAATGATCACTTTAGTGGGAAAGTGCTATTATTATCTCCATTTTTTTTGATAAGGACTCTAAAACTCAGAGAGGTGAGATAACTTTCCCAAGGTCACTTGGAAGGTAAATGACAGAGCCAGGCTTATAATCCACTCTGGAGTGGTTCACAAAGTGCATCCCAATCAGTGGCATCAGCATCACCTGGGATCTTGTTAGAAATGCAAATTTTCAGGCCTCATCCAAGATCTCATACGTGAGAAACTCTGGGGGTGAGTGGGACTTAGACATAATATTTTAACAAGCCCCCCAGTTGATCTGATACTTGCTAAGTTTGAGAATGACTGCTCTAAAGAATGTTCCATTATATATAATTATATTCCTGGGAAAACATTAGGAAGCAAGTTCATCTCAAATTTCTGGAGAACTTTGGGGAAAAAACCTGCTCTCAGTCTACATGGCATACACATTTAGTCCACCACCCTCAAGTGTGGGGCAGGCCATGGGACTTCATGGTAGGTCCGAGCATCCCACAGCTCCCAGCAGATTACAAGGTAATTCAGACTACATCTTCCTTGAGAACAGCTTGTAGTTTCTCATGTCATTGTGCATAAGGAACAGTATGAATCTGGATTTTAAAAAACCCCAAACATAACCAAAAACAAAGGACACCTTACCATATAAAATACAAAGAAGATAGCACACATCCTCCAAACCACTTTTTAGAGAATGAATTCAATAAAAGCAAGGGAAAATTTTTAAAGCCCTGTAGAATTGCTGGGAGTATGCTATCATTTATTTTGTGAATTCAGCAACATTTTGAGGGAGACCCAGACACTATAGCATTTAAAAATAATGCAACCTTGCTCTTGATGCAAGTGGCAAAAGCGAGAGGTCTCCATGGAGCTTTGCTAAAGGGAAAAAAAAAGAAATTAAAAACCGTCCACTAATGTGCCGGCGAGTAATGAAATAAGAATCTGACACTTGGTGCATTGAAATGCAAACAAGATGTCCCTGTGTTACCCTGGCAATTCATCATAAGGCCGGTGCATTGCTGCTTATTATACATGAGGTGCAGTGAATTATTACCAGTCTGGTTCTTCTAACAAACTTTTCAAAGTATGTACATGATAGGGTCAAAAGAGATTTATATATGTGTTTGTGTGTGTGTGCACTCATGCTAGGATGTGCACAAGAAGTATATTTCTGCCTGTGAATACATGGGCCTAAATATACTTGCATTATAGATATGAAATTCAGGAGATGACCCAGGTATTTGGAAGCACTCTCTCTCTCTCTTCCTCTTTCTCTCTCTTTCTGTGCAGATAGAACTGCAGATAAAATGGAATTTAGTGTCAGGAAACACCAACCCAAACAGGTTTTATTTGCAAGAGTTTTGATGGGTTAAGACCATCTTGAAAATCTACGGTTGGAGATACTGGATCATCATACATGAAAGAGTTGGAAAAGAAAGAGATGAAATGAGATTTAAAACCAAACCAAGACAAAACNAAACACCAACCCAAACAGGTTTTATTTGCAAGAGTTTTGATGGGTTAAGACCATCTTGAAAATCTACGGTTGGAGATACTGGATCATCATACATGAAAGAGTTGGAAAAGAAAGAGATGAAATGAGATTTAAAACCAAACCAAGACAAAACCCAAAAGGTGACCAGCTTGGTTCTTGGGATTTTAGAGATAATGTTTGGAACACATATATATCTGTATGAACACGTGTCAACCCATGTTATTCCTCTAATGGAAAGACATCATTTTTGTTGAGAAGGGCTGAAGAAAACAACTAATGCTTTGATTTGTTTGACTGTCTTACATTTTAACGCAGTGAAATCTGAAACATTAACATACTTGTCGTGTGTGTATGTGTGTGTGTGTGTAAGGTTCGAGTTGAGGTTTGGCCATGAGTTTGGCAAAAACTCACAGGTGAGGCAAGAACATATGGTAAGTAGAGGACTGAGGGTGAGGGGAGCAGAAACTGAGCTTTACAGGTGTCAAGTTTAATAATAACCCTGAGCAGTTAGTTTTACTGTTAGTGTCATGAACTGATGGCAACACTGAGGCACAGGGAGATTAAGTATCCAGCCAGAAAGTGATGCAGCTGTGATCTGAACTCAGACTGACCTTTCAAGTTTGCTTTAAAAGCTTCTGATGCGACCAAGGAAGGGAGAATTGGGCTCTGAGGAAAAGGTAGTAACGGCTCACAGGCGGGTCAATTAGGAATTAAGGCGCCACCTTCTGTTTGCCTTGGGAGTGACATGGGAGATGCTGGGAGTGAGGAAGCAGGAAGGTTGATGAGGGGATTACAAAGATTTTCTCTATGGAAAATTTTCACACACATCTCCGAAATCAACTTCATTACAGGATTTGGCACAAGGTTGGAATATAAGCGGGATAAAAAATGGACATTCATTTAAAATACAGAAAAATATCTGCGAGAATATAGAATCAACTTCAAGTAACAGCACTTCTGGGGAATGAGATTATCAGAAGGGAGAAACAGGAGGCTTTACTCATTATTCACATACCTCAATTTTATTTTTAAAAACTTTTTGTCGTGGGAAGTTTAAAACATATATGAAAGTAGAGAGAATAAAATAGTAAAACAGAATACTTGACTCTGCCCAAGTTCAACAATTATCAACTCATGGCCAATCTTGTTTCATTTTACCCCATTCCCCCAGTCCATTCCTCAACTCCCCAGCTTATTTTGAAGCAAATTCCAGACAGCATAGCTTTTACTATAATGTATTGACTTTAAAAAGCATGTCGTAATATAAAATATAAATGAGAAATTAATTTGGTATCTATAATTATTTAAACAAGGTTGGAGTTTCTATTGTCTAGTTAATTTTTCCTAGAGCAGTGATTCTCATACCTGGCTGATCACTGAAATTTTCTGGGAAGCTTTTGAAACATGTAGATTTCACAGCCCACTAGGACCCATGGAATTGGAATCTCCGTGGCAGACCCAGGGATCTCTGCGATTAAAAAGTTCCACATATGATTCTGATGATGAGTCAGGTTTGGGAACAGTTGGTCTACTTAAGATAAACTGTTTCAAGTACCTTCAAGCACATTGGAAAGACTTAATTCCATACAAACCGTTGATACGCTAATTACAAACTTGCCTTATCTAGTCATTAAATTAGGTTCCCTAAGGACTATTCTGAACCCCCCTCCCTGCCTTGGATTAAAGGAGTGGTTGAATCTAGTTAACCTAGTTCTGATTAGTATATAGCTATAAAATATGAGAACACATTTTCTTAATATATTTTGCAATTCATACATATTACCAATGTAATACCAGTCTTTGCTACAATCGGTGAAACCACATGGTTTATTTTTGCTGGTAGATTACCTAATTTTAAGGTGAGAAAATGGAATCTCAAAGCAATTAAGCAATTTCCCTAAGGATATATAGCTGGTTAATAGCTAATCTAGGACAATACAAAACCTGCAGTAAGTTAGGCACTGGTAGGTTACTGACAAATAATATGACTTTCCAGTGTTTTAGGAATTTAGAGATTAGTGAGATGGATGGACAGGTCTTGTGAATGTGACTTCCACAGTCAGAACACCCGCAACCTGGGTCAGGACAACAAAAGTAGTGGCTTGATCTTAAACAAACTCATGTGCCCCCAATATAAAATAAATTTTTTTTTCTCCTCAGAACAGAACTTAATTTCCACTTTGAGCTTTTATTCTGACAACAAATGGATTTTTTTTTTTTTTGGCCACAGCTCAAGGCTTGCAGGAACTTAATTCCTGGCCAGGGATGGAACCCAGACCTCCTGCAGTGGAAGCACAAAGTCCTAACCACTGGACCAATAGGTAATTCCAACAAATGGACACTTAATTTCCACTGATGTAAGTATCTCAGTCAGCTCAGGATTTTCTGCCTCTTCCATGAGGTTGAAAGGGGTTCTGAGTGTATCAGAGTGCTAAGACATTGGGGTATGGTGGATGCTAGTATCACCTTCCACATTGGCATCTCCTGAACATCTTATTTCCATCTGCTCCATAAGGGCTAATCCATGTAGATTACAGCTCTCTCTCTATCCTATCCACAAGGCTTTTTCAGGTCTGGGTCTTAGCTGCTCCCACAACCCTCTGCTTGTTCCCAGAGAGTTGGCTGTTTCATGCACTAAACTGGCATAAGAAAACATATATACTTAGTCTTTGTTCCTGGTTCCTGGCACAGAACTCCAAAGATCTTTGGAATTTCTTGAGTGATAAAGATGATAGGAACATCTTTTGTTAATAATAGCAAATCATCTCAACCATACTTGAGTTCAAGCTAATGAAGTGACTCTTGGTGGGCTCATGGATAGATTTAGAATGGGACTGGTCACCAGAAAGACCAAGTCTTGATTTTCTGAGAATTTTTAGGCCCACCTTTTATCCCAGTCTCCAGGCTGGAGATTGATTTCAATCACCAAGGCTAATGATTCAAATAATCTAACCTATATGGGTAAACCTTCATAAAAATTCCTAAATGGCTGGATTCAGAGAGTCCTGATGCTGGGTTTTGGGAAGTTCCATGACTTTTAGCAAGTACTGAGCTCCACCTGGGAAGCACAAATCCTCCTTATTCTTGGATTCTCAATCTGTCTGGGAATTCTGTTGTGTACACTACCTCCAAAAGGCTTGGCTTGGTGAGTATGGGTTGGTGGGGGTAGGTGGGAAGAGGTGGGAGAGTAAATGGCTTGGGTACCCCTCTTAGGAACTCACCTGGATCCAGGTTTCTTCCTTCCCATGTAGTGACTGCAGTACTGTTTTTTGATGTCCCATTATTTCCAGGATGTACTTATTTTTCAGTAGCAAATGCCAGTGTGTGTGTGTGTGTGTGTGTGTGTGTGTGTTCTCCTCTCTTTGTCTTAGCCCAGGCCTATCTTAAGGTTCCATACCAGTTCCTAGCAAAACCAAGGCCAGACTGACTCTATTCTTTCTCAGAATAAACTCAAAGTTTATGTTCCCTAAATGGGTTTTGAAGCACTATAAGCCAAAAATCAGTTCAGTTCAGTTCAGTCGCTCAGTTGTGTCTGACTCTTTGCTACCCCATGAACTGCAGCACACCAGGCTTCCCTGTCCATCACCAACTCCCAGAGTTCACTCAAACCATGTCCATTGAGTCGGTGATGCCATCCAACCATCTCATCCTCTGTCGCCCCCTTCTCCTCCTGCCCTCAATCTTTCCCAGCATCAGGGTCTTTTCAAATGAGTCAGCTCTTCGCATCAGGTGGCCAAAGTATTGGAGTTTCGGCTTCAACATCAGTCCTTCCAATGAACTGGGGGACTGTTCTCCTCCAGGATAGACTGGCTGGATCTCCTTGCAGTCCAAGGGACTCTCAAGAGTCTTCTTCCAACACCACTGTTCAAAAGCATCAAGCCAAGAATACATCACTTATATTTTCCTAGGTTNAATGAACTGGGGGACTGTTCTCCTCCAGGATAGACTGGCTGGATCTCCTTGCAGTCCAAGGGACTCTCAAGAGTCTTCTTCCAACACCACTGTTCAAAAGCATCAAGCCAAGAATACATCACTTATATTTTCCTAGGTTTCCAAAACCTAGCTTCTCAAACAGAGAACTTCCAGACATCAGGAAATCTTGGAGAAAATGACATCAATTACAATGTTAAAACTGTTAAAACATCATTTTATCATCTGCACAATGACATTCATTATAAGATGGAGGGAGCCCCCTGAAGAGGGAAACCTAACACAGCCTCTTCCTGGAAGAAGTGACCCTTGAAATGCCTTTTTCACCAAAACAGGGAGAGGGAAGAAAAGAGAACTGTAGGCAGAAGGAAAAACACTCATTGGCTGAGCTGGGGGGAGTGGATGTGCACTTAAGAGTAGTCAGTCATGGTGCTTGCTTTGCTCAGAGTCCCTTCTAAATAAAAGCAAGAGATTCCACCCCTGATGGGAGATTCTACAGCTGATGGGAGCAGAAGTGCTTATGGACCCAAGGGGCAGCCATTTTGCAGGCTGGGTAGCAACCTAAGAAGTCGCCCTGTACATGAAGAAGAGTTGGGCCAATCAAATTTTCTCTCATCAGGACCATGAACTGGAAGATGCCAAGAGAAAGAGGCTGTGAGGAGCCAGAGTTAAAGCTTAAGGGTTGTGTGAAAAGTTTTGAGGAAGAGTGGGGGCCGAGAGGATGCTGGAGAGTCCAAATTATGAGGAAGGCAGAGAAATGGCAGTTTGAAAGGATGAGCAGTGAGGAGACTGCAGCAGACAAGCCCCAGGGAGACAGTCTACCTGATGACAGCTGAATCCTATCAGTGCGGGAGAGTGGAAGTCTGCTTATCCCAAGGGGCTCCTTTTTCTGCTGGTAGGGGCTAATGTGACCAGAAAGTCCCCTGTTCCTGGAATTTAGGTTCTTTCCTCTCCCTCACTGCTTCACATNCCTCTCCCTCCTCAATAGTTTATATTTATGAACAGCTAAAATGCTAACTTTTACTAAAATAAATGGATTTCAAAGAATTCTGTGATCCATGACAGACTATTTGGGATTTTTATTAAATAGCACATAAATTTATACTGAAAATTTGTTAACCCAGAAGAATAAAGTAAGAATTGTTTCTTGAAGGAAATGGGGTTTTTCTCTGTGGTGCCAAATTTCCCAATGAAAATGGAGGAATTCAGCTTATAAAAAATCATGCATCAGAAAGTTCAAAGGTCCTGAAAATCTTGGGCTGACCTGTGGTCCTTGAATACCTAGAAAACTTGAAATAGATTCACCAGAGTGTGTAAAAGAATATGTCAGACAAGGAGACTGGTTTCTAGAAAGAGAGCTTGTGCCTTGCTTATCATATAAATATAAATATTTTCTCTTTCTTTTTCCTTTTTGGTGAGGGTGTCAAGAAGAAGTTGTATGGTTGTGAGGCAGGTAACTGCTTAAGCTTAAAAAAATGCCATGAAACAATAGATCTCTGAAAGCATTTAACATTGAAAGCTGTTTCCATGGAACTGAGGAGGCCGTTTTTATCCAAGAGAAGAACCGGGGGCAGAAACAATCAAGGTTAGGGATAAATGGGCGCCTCGTGGATAGAGAAGTGCTAAAAGTGGGGACCTCTTGGGATCAGTGTTTTGATGCATCTGTAATAAATGACCAGAAAGAGACGAAGGACAAAAACTTCAGGTTTGTGGAGGACATCAGATGCACAGAATCACTGCTGGGCTGAAGTCAAACACACTTAGAAGGGAGGAGAGGAGGCAGAAACAAGTGTAGTGTAGTGTGTGTGTGTGTGCGCATGTGTGTGTGTGCACGTGTGTGTGTGCATGTGTATATAGGCCTGTATGGCAGGTGGGAGATTGTGGACTAGGACTGGACATGCCAAGTTCAAAGTTATGAATGAGGAGGTGCTGCCTGACGTGATAAAGCCAGGGTGTGGCTCTGTGGGCTGTGTGAGAGCTCCTCAGGTCGCCACTACTGCCAAGTAAAAGATTTGCTCAGCCTGGGCTCCAGAGGGCTTTTGTGTGCTCAAAGTTCTGAGTAAACCTTGTAAAATAGATTCTTTGAAATCAAACCAAATTCTCTTCTGCCTTCATAGGCTGTATGAAGAACAAAAGAATATATAGTTGTGTGTATATATATATAAAAAACATTTTTTCCCCACTAGATTTACAGCAGTGAGCATCTCTCAATGCCTTGCAGCATTTGTACTGCCTCCTGTCCTCCCTTCTAAGTGTGTTTGACTTCAGCCCAGCAGTGATTCTATGCATCTGATATCCTCCACAAACCTGAATAGTTTTTGTCCTTCGTCTCTTTCTGGTCATTTATTACAGATGCAACAATCCTTGTGTTACTGCTGAATGTCAAATGGGTCCTGCTGTCTACAGAGGCAGGGAGAGCAGGACTCCCAGGCTTGTGCTGCCTTGCTCCAACTATCTCATCTCTTTTTGTTTCTCTTGTGATGATGTGTCTTCTTTTTGCCTCCCTCCCTCTCTTCTTTTATGAAATATATCAAACGTACAGAAAAGAACTGAGAATAATTTAATGAGAGCACTTGTACCCACCTCTGACGTTTCACAATATTAACATTTCATTTGTGCTAGATTACTTTTTTAAATACATAAATCATTACACATTCAGTGGAGGACTCCTTGTACCTTTCTCAAAATCCTCTTCTCTCTCTCCTTCCTTTCTTTTCTCCTTTCCCAGAATTAACTACTTTTTTCAAAACTCATGCATATTTCTTCTGACATTAAATTTTTGTTGCATTCCACATATTTGTTTCAAAAAAGCCATATATGGTTTTTTGGAGGGGGTATTGCTAAAACTTTACTTATATGGTACAGGGTAGGTGCGATTTTGCTGATTGCTTTTGTCATTCAGTACTGTCTTGGAGCAATATCCTGGTGGTATACTTAGATTCAATTTATTCATTTTCATTGCTGTTTTGTATTTCATTATTTAATATAGTAAAATTAAATAATCAAGTCACATTTGGATGAACATTTAAGTTGTTTACAATTTTTCACCACTTGTAACCAATGTCCTTGTATTGTGATTCCCTTGAGCTTATACAACTAAGAATTTTCTATTCATTCATTGGCCACTAGTCACATTTGGCTGTTGAGTACTTGAAGTGTGGCTAGTCCAAACTGGGCTGTGTTGTAAATGTAAAAAACATTCTGGATTTTGAAGACTTAGTACAAAAAGTAGATTGTAAAAATCTCAGTAATTGAAAACATATGGGTTATAATTTGAAATGGTATCTTAGCTATGTTAAGTAAAATGATTCACTGATATTAGTTTAACCTGTTCCTTTTTATTTGTAGTGTGGCTCCTAGGAAATTTAAAATTACACATGTGGCTTGCATTTGTGGCTCATGTATTTCTATCAGACAGTGCTAGTATTAGTATGATTCTCCAGGATTTGGGTTTTGTGTGTTTTTCTCATTTTCCCTTCACTCCTTCTTTATCTTCTTTAATGGCATTTGATTTTTAGAGCCAGTGCTTACCTATGAAGGAGCTCCTTTCACTGCAAACCCACCAATCATGTCAATCTTCTTGTAATAGGCCCTCTTAGGCTTTCCCTGGCTGTTTAATTTCTGCCTGTGCAGGGTAACTGCTGAGGATACTTGTGTGTTTTCAGATGCTCTGGATGGCTGAAGGTGTTTGATGCTTGACTCTTGGATAAGGGGAGTGTGTGACTCATTATTTATGGAGTTTTGGGTTATCACAGCACTCCATTACGCCTTCTCAAAATTATTGGTTTGAAATTCTGCTTAAGGACACAGATTTAGCTCTAAGCTATCACGCCCAAACTTATAGTATCTGTGAGTCAGCTTCTCTACCCAAGAAACTGAATAAATCTCTGAAATGCTAATCCATCTTTAAGGAGCCCAGTAGTCAGAGTTTCAAGAGAGAGGTTCCCCTCCCTTTCTCCCCCACGAACCTTGGCCATTATTCTCGCTAAGAAGGCAGGGATTTGAGACACTCTCAATCCTGCTTGAGACAGGGATCCTGTATGCACCATTCTTGCTGCTCTCACGGCAGCCTAAAAGATGGCAGCTAAGTCAAGCTGGAAGGCGCTTCTGTTCCCTATAGTGGTGGCTCCCCCATGTGTGACACGGCTCTGCTTCTCTCGGCATCACCATTTCCAATGAGAAAATAAATTGCCTCTGTGCAGTCGCATGCAAAGCAGAGAGCCCTGTGAGCCGGCTGAAGCCGGGAGGTTGATGGAGAGCGGGAGTTCCGCGCACCGATTGTCAGAGGGAAGAGCGACGGATGATTTTTCATTGTCTGCTGAGCTCTGAGCACACCCTCTCGGAGTGGGTCTCAAATTCGAAAACAAATCTTCACAGTGGCTTTTCCAAGGTGCTTGGTTTTAGAAGAATGGCGCTCTGGTCTAAATTCTTCAAAACCCCACAAAGTTGAGCGACACAGCTTCTCTTTTAGCCGAACTTAACACTCCTCTCTACCGAGGCTTTGTCTACACAAATGGAGGGCCTGTGCTGTGGTTAAAATGTGGGCTTTGGGGTCAGGCAGTGCTATGTTTGAATTGCAGCTCCACCACTTTCATTAGTCTTGTGAGCTTGGGCAAGGAATGGGTCTCATTTTTCATAAGCCTCATTTCCCACAGCTGGATAATGGGAACAACAAGCAACACTCACTTCCCGGTTACTGGAATGATGGTAACTATGACGACAACTGTTGTTATACTGTAAACCAGTCTGGAAAGATTTGATTGACTCAAGCAAGTGGATGGATGCTTTGGAACCAATGGGCTGTGTGGTTGCCTTTAATCAATTGTTTTCAAGCTTACTCTGAGATGTTTACATCATGATCATTGAGTCAGTTTTTCCAGGAGAGTGATTTTCCAATGGATACTCTGCCCCCATCTCTAGGATGCTAGATCAAAATATTGAGACAATATGCCCCCCAGAAAATACATACATTAAATTTTATATTACAGTTTGAATTTGGAGAATTTCATAAAAGCAAAAACTTCTTTATTTTTTCTACCCATTTATTGCTACCAACCCATCTCCCTCCACTTTCATGCACACATGCTCAGTCATGTGACCCCATGGACTACAGCCCACCAGGCTCCTCTGTCCATGGGCTTTTCCAGACAAGAATACTGGAGTGGGTTACCATTTCCTTCTCCAAAACTTATTTTTTATTCCACATGACCGTGGCTCAGAAAGTATGACACAGCCTTCTTGGCTGATAAGGCTACATGGAATATAGATTCTAGGAATGATCTTCAAGGTGGGGAGAAGGACTTTCCTGGTGGAGAAGTGGATAAGACTCCATGACCCCAAGGCAGGCAGCTGGGGTTCAGTCCCTGGTCAGGGAACTATATCCTACATACTGCAACTAAGAGTTTGCCTGATGCAACTAAAAAAAATCCTGCATGCCACAACAGGGATTGAGGAAGAACCAGTGTGCTGCAACTAACCCGGTGCAAACACACAAACAAAAAGGCGAGGAGAGACTTGCATGTGTGACATTTTTGTGATAAACACAAAACCGCTTTAGGGCTGCCTCTAAATAATTTTACTTGTGTTCCTGCAGTTCTGTTACTTGCCACTAGATGTACATGAATGCCATTATAGACTGTCATTAGATCAGGATAATAAATTTATTCTTGGCTAATTTACCTGTTGTCCTTGTTCTTTAAAAATAGAATTTAATTTAGACTATGGATTGTGGTTACAAGAAGCCATCCGAGGCAAGCTGGGGGAGAAGTGTTAATGGGCCTAGGCTGAGCATCCTTGATGAGCACATCACTCCTAAGGGATTGAAAAATGTTATTGAGAGGGAACAAAAATGCTGACTCTTTTAACGGAGGCAGCCCAGAGATACATGCGTTATACAAACAGCTATACAGCATATCTGTGGCACTGAAATCCAGCGAGGGACAATTAGGAAAAAATACCTAAAATGACACCTTAGGGGGATGGTAACAGAAAGAGAGCGAGAAACACCACCTGGCTTCACCCGGGTCATCTGGGCTTATTCTGATTTGGGGGAAATTGATGGACCAGTGAGGCCCCAACAGTCACTCTCAGCTCCCCCAGGGGTATGGAACCCCCAGAATGTGCTCACCGCCACCAACCACCCTCAGGCCTTCTGCTTAGAGGGGCATGGAATGAAAACCCTCCAACAGCTTTTATGCTCCTATACACACATTACCTTAATGCGCTTGCTTACAATAGGTACCTTACCTCATTTTCTTCCTGCTCTTCAGCTTGGCCTTCAAAACCTGTCCCTTTTGTATTTTTTCTGCTGTTGCTATTTACTCCTAAAAGAAGAGCTTGAGAGAGTTCCAGCGATGGGTGCATCTTAGTTTTGCCCCTGACCCCATGACCCTAAACATTCAAACAAGATATAATTAGTTCAGTGGGTGAGTTACTGTGTTAATCCCCATTGTGGGCTGTTCTTTCCATTCTTATAATCAACTCCACACAAGATTGGGCTATGCAGGCAAAGGAGGACTTCTCTTCCTCTAGGGGTTGGGGCTGGCTTTTCTTTGGCTCCCTACAGCCAGGCTGATCCAATCCTCCTGTTCTTTCTTTCACCTGAGGATTTTGTTTAGGCCTCTAATGTTTTTGTTTTTATCTCACTGCAGTCCATGGGGTCACCAAGAGTCGGACATGACTGAGCGTCTTCACTGCATTGGAGAAGGAAATGGCAACCCACTCCAGTGTTCTTGCCTGGAGAATCCCAGGGACGGGGAGCCTGGTGGGCTGCCGTCTATGGGGTCGCACATGGTCAGATACGACTGAAGTGACTTAGCAGCAGCAGCAGCAGCACTATATGTTACACTATATGTTAAGTGATGCCCTTAATCATACATTGTACACTCCCATCTCCACTTTCTGAGGTGAAACATTTTCATTTCCATGGTTACCTGCATTTCTTTTTTTTTAACTAGGAAAATTTAACTGAATTTAAAATGCTATATTTATCAAATAGATTGAGACAGTAATATAATATAATTATATTATATATATAATTTAAAATATAAATATATTTAATATATTTTAAATATATATAATAATAATATATAATATAATATAATGATAAAAGATAGACAATGGAAGAATATTTTGCTCTTTGAGAACACACTGAACTGTATGATGACTTTACTTTCTCTTTGCTGCTCTCTACTTTTTATTAATACAAGTTATTTTTTGACTTTGCTTTGGATTTCTGAGGTAATGTAGTCTTAGCTACAATCTACTACTATGTCAGAAAATGTCAGCACACAGGACTTGGCACAGGATCCTCCAAAGGTCCGATGCGCCTGAAACCAGCTGGTAGTGGGGACCTTTGCAAGAGAAAGGCAGGAAGTAATCCTAATTGCTGATTTTGTCAAAGGGAGTCTTGTCATCCCACAGGACAATGGATGAGAAGGTTGGGACTCACTTGATTTTGTTGGAGGAGATAATCATACCCCAGGAGAAAGAGCCACCAGAATCCTGGGAGTGCCTAGGACTGGAGAACCTTTATTTGCTGAGTCAGTGGACTCTCATGTGGGTTTGTGCCAACGGGTGCACAGGAAAAGCATCTCAGTATCCAGATTTGTTCACTTGCATGTAAAATTTTTGCTGCTCTCTTCAGATAGATACACAGAAGGGGGTATAAATATTCTAATAGTATTCGATGTGCCTGCACATGCTGTTTCTTCTACCTGGAATGGCTTTATCCCTACTTGTTTGACAGCTTGATAACTTGGTGAATTTTTGTGTTTTAATTTATACTTTCCTAAACATGAACATGGGCTTCATTTCATATGTTTGTTGGCCATTTGAGTTTCCTCTTTGAGAATTGACTCTCATTGGATTATTCTTGTATTTTTCTTTACATATTTTGGTGATACTCATTTGTTGGTTGTATATACTTTACATGTTCTCTCATATACAGTAGGAGTTAGCAAATTAATGTTAAGATTAATTGTTTTATTTCATTCATTATGCAGTTGTGGTGTGGGGCATAATTCTGATTAATGAAATATAGGTTTATAAGAATTTTAAATATTTAAAAATATAATTTTATAAGAAATTGTCAAATGACCTTTCAAAGTAGTTTTAACAGTTTTTACTTTAGTGAGCAATGTATGAGAATTCCAGATGCTCCATATCCTTGTCAACACTTAGTATTGCTTGCCTTTAATTTTAGCCTTTCCAAAGAGTATAAAGTGGTATCTCATCACGATTTTAATTTCAGTTTCATTTCTCTGATGACTAATGATAATAAGCACTTTTTATATGCTTATTGGCCATTTGGATAACTTATTTTGGGAAGCAGTTAATAGATTTTTAACTGTTAGAACAATCTTTTGAAATGGAGTATCAGACTCTGATGCTAGGAGGGATTGGGGCAGGAGGAGAAGGGGATCACAGAGGATGAGATGGCTGGATGGCATCACTGACTCGATGGAGGTGAGTTTGAGTGAACTCTGGGAGTTGCTGATGTACAGGGAGGCCTGGAATGCTGCAATTCATGGAGTCACAAAGAGTTGGACACGACTGAGCAACTGAACTGAACTGAACTGAACTGAAACTCTACTTAGTCATGATCAATTTTTTCATACTTTGTTTACTTTGCTAATATATTTTTTAAAATTTTCATATTTGCTTATAAATGAGATTGACCTGTAATTTTTCCTTCTCATAATCTGTTTGTGCTATTCATAAAATGAATTGGGGTACTTTTACTCATTCTTTATTTTGGGGAACATTTTGATAATGTCGGAGTTATCTACAGCTTGAGGGTCTGATAAGACAATGATAGAGATGTCAGAGTCTAATGCTTTCACTGATTATTGTTCTAACCCAGTATTCTGTTTCATCTTTAGACAGTTTTGGCAATTTATCATTTTCATTTCATCTCGATTTTCAGGTTGACTGGCATAAAGTTTTCTGTAGCATTTCCTTATGATGTTTAAATGTCTATTGAATCTGTAATTGGGTCCTTTAAAATTTTATTTTTACCTTTTTTTGGCAGGGGGGGGTTATCATTTTATTTTCTTCCTTGATCAATCTTGCTAGAGGTGTCTGTTTTATTGCTCTTTCTACTATTTATTTTATTTATTACTATTAATTTTATTATTTATTATTTCTGTCCATCTACTCTTTGATTTTCCTGTTCTCCTAACTTGTGATAGATGCTCACTTTGTTGCCTTTAAATTCTTTTCTTTTTAAAAATATCCATTCAAGACTACAAAATTTTCTCTAAGTACCTCTTCAGGCATATCTCACAAATTTTGACATGGAGCTTTTTTTATCATTCAGTTCTAAATGTTCCATACTTTGGCATGACCTCTTTGTCCTATGAATTATTCAGAAATGTCTTATAGATTTCCAAATCCATGGGTCATTTTGGATGGGGCTATCTTTTTATTAGGGCTTCCCTGGTGGCTCAGATGATAAAGAATCTGCCTGCAATGCAGGAGACACAGGTTTGATCCTTGGGTCTGGAAGATCCTCTGGAGAAGGGAATGGCTACCCACTCCAGTATTCTTGCCTGGAGCATTCCATGGACAAAGGAGCCTATTGTCCATGGATCACAAAGTGTCGGACTTGACTGAGCAACTAACACTATCCTTTTCTTATGAGTCCCAATCTTATTATATTACAGTCAGAACACATGATCTGAGTTGGTTGGTTTGAATGACACAGGCATCAGCCTTTCATTCTTAGATCCAAACACTTTGAAATCAGGAAGAACAAGACCAAAGAGAATGAAGAGACTGGATAGGATTAACTTCTTTGATTAACACATGGTAGTGTGTATCTGTCAGTGCTACTCTCTCAATTCATCCCACCCTCTCCTTCCCCTGGACTAGAGAATTTAGTTCATTCTCTAAATAGGTTCATCAATACCACCTTTCTAGATTCCATATGTATGTATTACTATATAAGATTTGTTTTTCTCTTTCTGACTTACTTCACTATGTATGCCAGGCTCTAGGTCTATCCATACCACAAATGACTCAGATTCATCCCTTTTTATGGCTGAATACTATTCCATTGTATCTATGTACCACATCTTTATCAGTTCATCTGCTGATGGACATCTGGATTGTTTCCATATCCTGGCTATTGTAAATTATGCTGCTATGAATATTGGGGCACATGTATCTTTTTGAATTTTGGTTTTCTCAGGATATATACCCAGTAGTGGGATTGCTGGGTCATATGGTATGAGTAACTGAATATTAAAATGGACATTTTAGCTGAAACTCAAAGACAATGAGTGACAGATACCATATGTTACTTTATGATGCCAGTTTGCAGAGAAAATATTTGGAAAACGAGTTTTCTCTCTCTCAAGCATACATTCACATCAGCAGTGGAAACAGTTGGGTTTTGGAGGTTAGAGAGAATTTGTGAAGAGAAGTTCTTTGTAGAGAGCTTCATCAGGAGCAGCCCCTGTCCTCATGCTGGGAGAGGTGAGTTATACCCCACTTTGCCTTAAGCCTAGTGAGGGGCGCTTTAACAGGACAACCCAGAGAGTTTCCATGACCCACAGAATGGAGGACATCGTGGCTTGGTGTCTGACTCCCACTGAATACAACTTAGAAGTATGAGAGGTGGGCCAGCTATCTGCTGGTGGATGATTTCGAGGTCACCCTGTGTTGGGGCAAAGGGGCATGAGTGTTCCTAAGGGCTAGGTGACTGCGTGTGTGCAAAAGAGTTGAGTTGCTTCCAGTAGGGGCTTCTGGAGGGTCAATAGACTCTCCTGACAAAAACTGGAAGTGGACTGCCCAGGGACGGTCCTGGAAGTACTATTGTACCAGGGAGACTGCAGGAAGTGATTAGTTGTACTAGAAATGAACTTGCCTGTGTCAAGGAGATTGTAGGTGAGAAATCAATGGAAATCTCTGAATAAATAGTGAAAGTGCTTCACAAGAGGATCAGAGTAGGATCAGAGACTCAGGTGCCATCAAGTTGTATCTATGGAGCCAGTCAAGTGCCAGTCAAGTAGCAGCTTTCCTGCTCCCTTCACTCTTCCCTCTGTGAGCCCTCAATCTTGGAATGTCACAAACGGCAGCTGAGAAAAGAGAGAGAAATGGAGTAAGAAAGTCGGAAGCCAGTGACTTCCTTTTACCAGGTGGCAAGTCATTCATAGGGTGAGAAAGATCAGCTGAACTTTGAATGAAGTTAGAAGATTTGACTATTATGTGGGACTGGACCTTCTAATTGCCTCTTTGGAACTATGTCTGTAGGATTTTTTTTCCTATAAGTCATTAGAAAAATCATAGGAAAGTCCGAGTTTTACACAGGGGCAAAAGTACATACTCTATTGAATAAATGTTAAAGGGATATAGAAAGACAAATGTAAAGCTTTTTGATCACATTCCATGAATTGTGATTATTTAGTGTATAGCTTTTACCCAACATAGAGTGAAATTCTTAGGTATTTCAGAAAATTATTTCTTCCTAAGGCTTCGGTGTGAGGAGGCTGATGATCAAAGAAGATGATGGGAAGCAGTATCAGTAACAGTATCAGCCTGGTAACAGTATCAGCCTGAGCACACTCTCTTTCATGTTCATCCTTAAGGAGGTGGACTTTTGGACATCTTTCTAATACTCTTCCTGCATGGAGCCTGCCCTGGGCCACACGAGAGAGGTTACTAGACCATGACTGATTCTTGAAGCTAGCCAATGCCCCTGAATCTTTTCCTCCAAGTAGAGGCAGAGCTCTGCCCCTGAGTTCTGCACCAGGACACAGAATTGGGGTGACTTGTGACTATGGTGAAACACCATTATTTTGTATTCACTGTAGGAGTCTCTTCTCCTATGTACCCATGTGTATCCACTCATCATTGTACTTACTTCATCACATTGTGATTTTCTGTTTATGCACTATATTGACTACTTGATTGCCATAACAGAATACCAGAGACTAGGTGACTAACACAAAATAAATGAATTTTCTCACAGTCTGGGGGCTGGACATCCACGACCAAGGTTCCAGGTTCAGTTTTTGGTGAGACGCCTCCCCCTGGTCTGCAGATGGCCGGCACCTTGCTGTGACCTCTTGGCTTTTCCTCTGTGCATGCACGGAGAGCAAGAAAGTTCCAGTATCTCTTCTTCTTCTAAGTGAAAAGGGAAAGTGAAAGTTGCTCAGTTATGTCCGACTCTTTGTGACCCCATGGACTATAGAGTTCACAGAATTCTCTCTAGGCCAGAATACTGGAGTGGGTAGCTTTTCCCTTCTCCAGGGGGTCTTCCGAACCAAGGGACTGAACTCAGGTTTCCCACATTACAGGCAGATTCTTTCCCATCTTCTTCTAAAGACAGCAGGTATTTGGATTGGGACCCCACCAATATGACCTAAATTTAGCCTTAATTCCTTAATTACTTCCTTAAAGGCCTTGTCTTCAGATACATTCACCCTGGGGTTAGGGCTTCAACATTTGAATTTTGGAGGAACATGATTCAATCTAGAACATGCATCATTTACTACCATCAGACTATGAGCTCCATGAAGCCAAAGATATATCATTCATTTTGAATCCCCAGGACTTGGCACACACAAAATCTAACACATAGTAGATGCTTTATCAATGTTTGCATGTATGCTGGTCTGATTTCTAGACAGTTTGATATCCATGTGACTACCTTCTCCTCATGTCTTTGACTCACATGGACCTGTCATAACAAGTGTCTATACCAAGTGTGGTAGTCATGGCTGCTGTTTCTAAATACTCACTGTCTACTTACTGGACACTTGTAAGAACTGCATTTCTTGGGCTCCGTGTGATTGGATGGGGCTTTGGATTAGTACTGAATGAAGAGTTGTGAGTGGAAGTGATGCGAGTCACTTCTAAGATGGATCATTTAAGTGATGACGTAAGACCCTGTAGCCATCTTTTGTTTTCTCTCATGTTGGCGATGTTCCTAATAGAGGCTGCTTCATCATCCTGCATCTTAGAGTGAAAGAGACATGAAGTGGACTCCTCAGTCAAGCATGGTGAACAGGCAGTTAAATAAGATAAATATTATTTGTCAAATCTACTATATTTTGGGATTGTTTGTTACTATAACATAAACCAAGTAGCTCAGTGTTAAAGAATCTTCCTGCATTGGGAGACACAGGAGACATGGATTCAATCCCTGGGTTGAGAAGATCCTCTAGAGGAGGAAAGGGCAACGTATTCCAGTATTCTTGCTTGGGAAATCCCATGGCCAGAGAAGCTGGGTAAGGTAGGCTGGGGAGGCTACAGTGTATGGGATCACAAAGAGTCGGACATGACTGAGCAACTAAGCATGCAAACCAGCCCATTCTGATGGATATATTGTCTCAACCCGTTTAGATCTCGGTGCAATCCAGACAGTGCATGGGCACATTTAGCCAGCTACATATGATGTTTCAGTCAAAGAAAAAGACCTTGCTATTTCACCCTTTCAGCTTGTTGAAATCCCAGTCATTCTTAAGCTCAGGATAAATCAATTCCTCCTCCATAAAGCCTTCCTCCTCCATACCCACTTGGGATCTGTCCTTCCCTTTTTAGGATCCTACATGACTTTATACTGTAACCTCATCCAGGCTTGAAGGGCAGTAGTTATGTCATAGTCTGTTTCCCCTCCGACAATGAGGGTCATGATTCCAATGCATGTCTTTCCTCACAGCAGCTGGCAAAGCTCGTAAATGATGGTTAAGCTTTTCCTCCACACCCATCACCAGGCATACTGTTTCCTCTAAGAAATGGTGAATGTGGTAGGTATTTCAGCTCCTGAACTGGAAAGAACATGGGATTTGGATTCATACAGACGTTGGTTTTAATTTTTGGCTGTGTCATGCACTAGCTATGTAGCCTTGGGCAGGTTGTTAAGCCTTTCTAAGTCTTGGTTTGCTATTTTAAAAATGAGAGGTAATTCTTATGTTACAGATTTGCTATGAAGATTAGATGATGTGTATCAAACACCCAGGAGTGGCTAGAATGCAACAGGTGCTAGTTACTGCCAGCTCCTTTTATTTTTTAATTCATTCACTTGGGAAAGTGGGATTGGATGGTGAGTGAAGGTCTCTGACAGGCTGTGGAGGAGATAGTCTAGAACACCTGGGATTTGCAGTTTCACTCTAGAAGGACATTTAGGGATCACATAGAATCTTTTTCTCTAAATTGGCTGCTGCTGGTGCTAAGTTGCTTCAGTTGTTTGACTCTGTGCAACCCCATAGAGGGCAGCCCACCATGCTCTGCCAGTCCCTGGGATTCTCCAGGCTAGAACACTGGAGTGGGTTGCCATTTCCTTCTCCAGTGCATGAGAGTGAAAAGTGAAAGTGAAGTCGCTCAGTCATGTCCGACTCTTCGTGACCCCATGGACTGCAGCCTACCAGGGTCCTCCGTCCATGGGATTTTCCAGGCAAGAGTACTGGAGTGGGTTGCCATTGCCTTCTCCATTCTCTAAATTTAGGTAGCCATAAACCTTACACTTGAGCCGATTAGTGAGGAGTAATGTATGACAATAAAATATTTTGGTGGAATCTGGTTAAAAAATGGGCAGAGGAGCTGAATAGACATTTTCCACAAAAGATATACAGGTAGCCAACAGGTTCATGAACAGTGCTCAACTTCACTCATCATAGGGAAATGCAGATAAAAACCATAATGAGTGAGTCATCACTTTAACACTTGTTCAACATGGATATTATCAAAAGACAGGAAATAAGAAGTCTTGGGTGAACTTCCAGTTATAAGGTAAAAGTCCTGGGATGTAATGTACAGCATCATGACTGTAATTAACAAAGCCATGTTGTTTATATTAAAGTTGCTAAGAGAGTAGATCTTAAAAGTTCTCATCACAAGAAAAATTCTAACCATGGTGGTGTGTATGTGTGTGTGTGTGCTCAGTTATGTCTGACTCTCTGATCCCATGGACTGTTGCCCACCAGGATCTTCTATCCATGGAATTTTCCAGGCAAGAATACTGGAGTGGGTTGCCATTTCCTACTCCAGGGGATCTTCCCGACCCAGGGACTGAATCTACATCTCTTGATCTCCTGCATTGGCAGGCAGATTCTTTACCACTGGGTCATCTGGGAAGCCCTGTTAATTTATTGTGTTGATCACTCTCTCTCTCTCTCTCTATACACACACACACACACACACACACACACACACACACACATGTATCAGTATGTTGTGCACCTAAAACTAATACAATGCTATATATGTGTCAATTATATCTCTATAAAGAAGTTATTTAGGGCTTACCTGCTGGCTCAATGGTAAAGAATCTGCTTGCTGATGCAAGAGACACAGGTTCGATCCCTGATTTGGGGAGATCCCACATGCCACAGAGCAGCTAAGCATATGTGCCGCAACAAGAGAAACCATTGCAATGAGAAGCCTGCACATCACAACTCGAGAGTATGCCGTTTTCATGTCAGCCAAAATTAAATAAATAAAGTTATATAAAAAATAAGAGAAAATCAAATGCATGCCCTTTCCAACTCAAGGCAGACAAGAAATTTTCTAAAAATATAGAAGATACTTAGATGGATAGCACTGAACACCTATAAAAGGTGATTTATTGCTATTTCAATAGAACATTTCATCCAGAAAATTTCTGGGTGTAGGATCTTTCTTATCCTGATAAGTTCATCTTTGCACAATAGCAGAAATGTCCTTGATTAGCTAGCAGTCTTTCAGTTATAAGCAAGGGAAACCATAATCAAATTAGTTTAAAAGACAAGGGAAATTATTGGCCCATTTAACTTGCAAGCCTAGAGATAAATCTGGGATTCAGGTTCAGTTGGATCCAGGTGACCAATAGCTGTCAACAGAACTTTCTCTGATGCAATTTATTAGCTTTACTTATTTTTTTCTCTTGACCGCATTCTTTTCTTTCTCATAATTGACATGTTTTTCCCTTTACTCTTTCAGGTCAGAAAGATGGGTGCTAGAGGCTCCCATCTGACTTCTTCCCGTCAGTGCAACCACCAAGGCAAGGGACAGGCTTTATTACTGCCTCTACCAGAGAAGTCTTGGTAAGAATCTAATAGTCTGACCTGTGTTGCATGCCTAATCATTGTTAGAGATGGGGGATGGAAGGAAATTCTGACTGATGAGACTGGATTTCAAGCCCATGCTCACGTGATTGAAGGACGAGGAAGGAATGTTTTGTGATTGACAGCCTCCTACATCCACTTTGACTATGAAAGGGTATCTCAGAGGAAGAGATACCAGGCCAATAAATAAGATGATTTATTATACAGAACTTCTCAGTTTCCCTTTGCCCTGTTTTATTATTCTTTTTTTTTCTCTAGAGAACTCTTTTCATTAAGTGTCTTCTTCACATGTGATACATTTTCTTCCACTGTTGTTTTCTACTTGGAGTTTACCAATTACTTAATTAGAATTAAAGGACCTCTTAACCTTTCTCCAATATTTAAGTTCAAATGGTGAACACTTAAGGGATTCCTTGGGAATGTCTCTGAAAGGAAATAATTGAATATGATAATATCATCTGAACAGTTAGGATGATTAGTTGCTCATTTCCTAAGCATTTTCTCCAGGGTTGAAAAAGTATTTTGGGTAAAGCTTCAGCCTTTATACAGGTAGTGAGGGAGCCAAGCATTGCTGCTCCTGGGGAGCTTGTGGCAGTTGCCATGATTTTAAGAATGTGGGCTTGTGTCTTGGAAACCTAGCAAGAGGACCAATAATGTATTTCTCCCATCCTATAAAGTAAACCTGGTGAAACTCCAATAATATTTGTGTGATGGGTCAGATTTTTTGGTATATTTAAAAAAATTAATCAGTTGCTAAATCATGTCCAACTCTGTGAGCCAGTGGATTGCAGCACGCCAGGCTTCCCTGTCCTTTACCATCTCCCAGAGCTCGCTCAAACTCATGTCCATTGAGTTGGTGATGCTATCCAGCCATGTCATCCTTTGTTGCCACCTTTTAAAATTATTTTAAAAATAATTTTATTTATTTGTTTTTGGCTCTTCCAGGTCTTCCTTGCTGCCTAGGCTTTTCCCTAGTTGTGGTGAGTGGGGATTACTCTCTAGCAGTGGTGCACTGGCTTCTCATTGTTGTGGCTTCTCTTGTTGCGGATCATGGGCTCTGGGGCACCCAGGCTCCAGTGGCTGTGGTGCATGGGCTCAGTAGTTTTGGTTCCTGGGTTCTGGAGCACAGGCTCAGTAGTCACGGTGCACAGGCTTGGTTTCCCTGCAGCATGTGAGATCTTCCCGGACCAGGATCAAACCCGTGTCTTCTGTGTTGGCAGGCGGATTCTTTCTCACTCAGCCACTCGCTTGGTATGTGTTGACAGTGTGACTAGATATGCCCAATCCTGCCCTGCCAGTTATCTCTGGCGATGGTTAGTTTTGTGTATCAATTTGACTAGGGCAAAAGATGCCCAGATTAAACATTATTTCTGGGTGTACCTGTGAAGGTATTTTCGGATGAGCATCTGAACCAGTGGATTCAGTAAAGCAGATTGCCTTCCCCAATGTGGGTGGATACCAATTAATCCATGGAGGACCTAAATAGAACAAAAGGGCAGAGGAAGGAAGAATTAGCCCCCCCTTTTTTTGCTTCTTGCCTGCCTGCTTGAGTTAGCCTGCT
The DNA here is from genome assembly GCA_006410875.1 of Neotragus pygmaeus. Lineage (NCBI taxonomy): Eukaryota > Metazoa > Chordata > Mammalia > Artiodactyla > Bovidae > Neotragus > Neotragus pygmaeus. The sequence goes on along the minus strand of SJYV01011022.1, from coordinate 44,086 downwards.
GGTTCCATTTCTCTGGAGAACCTTGAGTAATTACTTACTTTGTGCACCCCACTCTCCACCAACAACCCCACTTCATCCCTCAGAACAGCATAAGCAACTGGTATTTCCATGCAGAGTTCTCTAGAAAAGGATGGATATTATTGCATGAGGTTGAGACCTAATAAGTTCTACATCTCTAACAAAAACAAAAATTTTGAGATTCTTATCACCCTCTAGTTGGGGATCATATTAATAGCTAGTTCATAGAGTGATTGTAGGTTAATTTTGTGATCCAATGAGATAATGTATAAAGTACTTAGAACAACTCTGGTATCAATGCGTTTTTCTTCTTATCACCATTGGAAAACTAACATTTAAAATGGAATTAGACCTCTTTTACCACTTTCAAAGAAAAACAAAACACTCAACCAAAGGTTGCTCTAGATTTTCTGAATCTTTCAGTGGCATGTGTTATCTTTTGGGGGAGGCTAATTCCATTTCCTCTGTCCTCCCTCCATTTTGTAATCTGAAGCTCTCAGGCTCTCTTTTCCTTGCTCAAAAATAGCAACTATCTTCTGTTGTGTGCAGTTATATTTCCTCATTATTTATTTATTTGTTCTATCAAATACCATTAGTTCTCTGAGGTAGATATATTGCTATCCCTATGTTGTAGATGGGGATAGAACCTGCGCTTCACAGGTAGTGCAGTGGTAGAGAATCCACCTGCCAAGGCAGGAGACATGGGTTTGATCCCTGGGTTGGGAAGATCCCCTGGAAGTGGAAATGGCAACCCACTCCAGTATTCTTGCCTGGGAAATCCCATGGACAGAGGATCCTGGCAGGCTATAGTCCATGGGGTCACAAAAGAGTCAGACACTGCTGGGTGAGCTGTTGAATGAAAGGATCTCTAAGACTTCCCTGGCAGTCGAGTGGTTGAGACTCTGAGATTCTGCTGCAGGGGACACAAGTTCTATCCCTGGTCCTGGAACTAAGATCCCACATGCTGCAGCATGGCCCTCTTCCCGCCTCCCCCCTGACAAATGAGCAGGCGGAGCCCAGAGAATTTAGGAAACTTGCTGAGGGTGCCCAGTTTGTGTGACATGGCTGAAAGTGAGGGCAGTCTCTGCTGCTAGAGTGATTGTCCTTATCTGACCCCATGCTGTGGGGTGGGTTTGGTCAGCACTGCCAATTGGCTTGAGTTGCTACTCTGTCCTGGATATTCTTTTTGAGGGTTTTGAGTTGAGTATGTCTGGCTGGCTTCAGTCTTCCAGAATCTTCCTCAGGAACTCTGGGAAATGGAGTCTGGCTTGCAGGAAAGAAGCACAGAGACAGCCTTTGAGATGTTTCCCCTCATAAAACAACACTTATTTGGGCCAATGAAATCATTTTTGGGAAACATGTTATCTATTAAGAAGTTATAGGTACAATCATTTAATTCATATTCTACATCCTATGAAAGAGCAATTCCCAATCATCCTTTTTTTTTCTTCTAGCCTCAAAAGTTGTTTTTTTTTACTTCTAAAGGAAAATTTTATTATGCATTTTCCTTCATTTAAAAAATATTTAACAACCGATTTGTGTGTCACATGAAAGTTACACATTTTCTAAGATTCATTTGCTATTTTATTTTCTTTCATTCAAAAATATGTCAGTAATCTTTTTGTTAACATGAAGATAAAGGATTAGTAATGCAAGATGCAGTTTTCTTGTAACCTTCTTGAAAGCAGACTATAGTTTCTTATCTGGCTGCAACATTCATTTTCCTGAATTGAAAAAAAAGCGACTTAAAATGAAATAAACCACATTTGATTCCTAAGAGCATTGCTAGCAGGGAAATGCACTGTGGAAGGCAGACTTGGTCAGATTCCAGAAAGCCCCTCTGTTCCCTAAGTGAGAGAGTTGACTGATTTTGCATTTTAAAGTACAATTTTTAATGCAGGAAAGAATTGTGACTCGTCTTTTATTAATCACTAATCAGAAGATATATAATTGTATTCCCTGAAAGTTCCAGCTGCTAGAAAAAAAATGAGGTGTAAATGTTCATAATTTTGGTTTTGAATTTCATTTTATGTATTGAATGCCTCTTCTGAGAAAGGGGCTAATAAGCAAGTTGCTAAGAGCCTTCAGAGAGGAAGGGGAGATGGCTCCATCCTTGATGGATGATTTCTACCACCTGCCTTCACTCCTGATGGTGGTGGAGGCATATATCGTGGAGGAAATAAACATGTGGTTGTCAACTCTCAGCCACAATGTTGAGGTACAAGCAGAGGGAACTGATAGGTCTCTGATGTGCTTTCATATGTGGTCTTAGCAAAAGCATTCCTCAACACTCATGCACACCCTTGGTGAAGGGGCATGTGCAGGTGGGGGTTGAAGCTGTCTGAAATGTCACCTGAGTGCAGATGGGGATTCTTTCCCCCAGAGTCTCTTAGATGAATTGATCAGGTTAAGGGGGTTCCTAAAGCTTGTGGTGACCCCATACCTGTGCTGGTTCCAAAGTATGAATATCCAGCTTTGACAGAAACTTGTACACCACCATACAGTGTCCAGAGCAAACCGGGGTATTTGGCTGTACGTCTGCTAGGACTTTTCCCTCCAGGAGTGGAGATTCTGGACCTTGTAAGGGTGAGTCTCTGGGCAAAGAAGGGGAGTGGAGAGGATGTGAGGGACATGCCTTCTCTGCCCTGTAGTGTACATTGCTCTCTCTTTTTTTGCAAACCTGGTTTTGATGAAAGTCTTTTTTAAATGTTACTTTGAAATGAACCAGAAATTGTCTGGAAGGCAGCTCTGTTAGGCTAGAAAGAGCTCTAAATGTTGATCTGTTTGGGGTAGGAAATGGCTGAAATACAAATAACACCAGTGAGAAGGATCAGAGCAATGAGAGCTGGGAGAGGTTAAAACCGGTGTGTGTTGGAAAGTATACTTCCAAAAGGTAGTGCCTACCTCCAGGGTGGGTATTTGATAAATAATCATTGAATTAAATGGAATTCAGTTTTGACTCCTGGAGGTGGTTGAGCCCCTGGGGGAGCTCCAGGCAAGGGCTGTTCTGTGCCTAAATTTTGCATCATGTTTACGAGTTCACGAAGCCTCAGCACCTGAGGAGACGATGACTTTGCTTTGTGTCTGATTCATGAACAACTCCTTTGCACACATGTTACCTCTACCAGACTGGGGTTCCCAAGTGTCATCTGGCTTGTTCCCTGTCCCCTGCAACTTGCAGCCCAGAACCGAGGACATGCTCATTAATGAATCCTGTGCCCAGCATAGGTTCCATCTTTGAGAACTGGAATTAGAACAAGTAGAGAGGAAGATAAATCCTCTTCCAGAAGGGGGTCTGGCTGGGAGGGAGCAGGGGGCTGACTCTATACACCTGTCCATAGAGCTGTGGGTCTGAAACGCTTCACAGTCAGTGAGGTCACTGCAGTCAGCAGGCAAGTTCATTTGAGATGCTGAGAGGTGGCATAGTTTTCCAAGGTTTCCTGCCCTCCCTCCCATGCTGTTCCCAGTCTCTTTCATTTCCATTTGCCCCACTTTTCTCCAAGTGAGCTTTCTCCCTAGCACAGTTTGCCACTTACACTGAAGGAAGACACAAAAATATAGACAAAAGAGTCAATTTTTTTTTAAACTTCAAAAAGCTAAGCCCTAAAGAAAACTGAATATACAATTCACCATAAACCGGTGGTTTTCAACTGCATTGAACCCAGTAGGCTCCCTTTTTCTTTAATTCAACCTTTCTATTGCCAAAAATTTCAAACATTTTCAACAATTGAGAGAACAGTAAAGTGAGCCTGATGTACCTGTCATTAGTGTCAACAATTATTGATCCATCATGTGTCTTGTTTCATCCCAACCTGACTCATTCCACCATCCTGATTATTTCAAAGCGAACCATAGCGTTTTATCTGCAAATACTTCTGTATACAATCTTTTAAAATAAAAGAGCCTTGTTAGAAAACATAACCCCAATACAATTATTACATCTAAAGATAATTAATGAATATTCCCTAATCACTGTGTTCATATTTCCCTGATGAACTTACACATTTCTAACAATTGGAACTCCCTTTAATCACTGCTGCTTTGCAAAGTCCCTCTTATTTTCCTGAAATGAAAAAAGACACACATCACCTACCTACATAAACACAAAACCACCCAAACAAAAAACAAACCTGATATACATTTCTGAATATAAAGGAGAAATAAAATGCAAGCAACTTAAAATAAAACATATATTTCTTTTTTAAAAATATAAATTTATTTTAATTGGAGGCTAATTACTTTACAATATTGTGTTGGTTTTGCCATACATTGACTTGAATCTGCCATGGGTGTACATGTGTTCCCCATCCTGAACCCCCTCCCACCTCCCTCCCCATCCCATCCCTCTGGGTCATCCCAGTGCACCAGCCCCGAGCACCCTGTATCATGCATGCATCGAACCTGGACTGGGGATCTGTTTCACATATGATAATATACATGTTTCAATGCCATTCTCCCAAATCATCCCACCCTTGCCCTCTCCCACAGAGTCCAAAATACTGTTCTATGCCTCTGTGTCTCTTTTGCTGTCTTGCATACAAGGTTATCGTTATCATCTTTCTAAATTCCATAAATATGCATTATTATACTATATTTGTGTTTTTCTTTCTGGCTTACTTCATTCTGTATAATTGGCTCCAGTTTCATCCACCTCATTAGAACTGATTCAAATGTATTCTTTTTAATGGCTGAGTAATACTCCATTGTGTATATGTACCACCACTTTCTTATCCATTTGTCTGCTGATGGACATCTAGGTTGCTTCCATGTCCCGGCTATTATAAACAGTGCTGTGATGAACACTGGGGTACACGTGTCTCTTTCAATTCTGGTTTCCTCAATGTGTATGCCCAACAGTGGGATTGCTGGGACGTATGGCAGTTCTATTTCCAGTTTTTTAAGGAATCTCCACACTGTTCTCCATAGTGGTTGTACTAGTTTGCATTCCCACCAACAGTGTAAGAGGGTTCCCTTTTCTCCACACCCTCTCCAGCATTTATTGCTTGTAGACTTTTGGATAGCAGCCATTCTGACTGGTGTGAAATGGTACCTCATTGAGGTTTTGATTTGCATTTCTCTGATAATGAGTGATGTTGAGCATCTTTTCATGTGTTTGTTAGCCATCTGTATGTCTTTGGAGAAATGTCTGTTTAGTTCTTTGGCCCATTTTTTGATTGGGTTGTTTATTTTTCTGGAATTGAGCTGCAGAAGTTGCTTGTATATTTTTGAGATTAACTCTTTGTCAGTTGCTTCATTTGCTATTATTTTCTCCCATTCAGAAGGGTTATAGTTTCCTTTGTTGTGCAGAAGCTTTAGATTTTACTTAGGTCCCATTTGTTTATTTTTGCTTTTATTTCCAATATTCTGGGAGGTGGGTCATAGAGGATCCTACTGTGATTTATGTTGGAGAGTGTTTTGCCTATGTTCTCCTCTAGGAGTTTTATAGTTTATGGTCTTACGTTTAGATCTTTGATCCATTTTGAGTTTATTTTTGTGCATGGTGTTAGAAAGTGATCTAGTTTCATTCTTTTACAAGTGGTTGACCAGTTTTCCCAGCACGACTTGTTAAAGAGATTGTCTTTTCTCCATTGTATATTCTTGCCTCCTTTGTTAAAGATGAGGTGTTCATAGGTGCATGGATTTATCTCTGGGGTTTCTATTTTGTTCCATAAAACATATATTTCAATGTTTAAATATTTGGACGCTACTACACTAGAGGATATCATGTGGTTTTATGCTTGAACTTGAACTGTGAAAGTGATAGTTTTGAATACAGACTGATATTGGGGTGTTAAGTGTTGACAATTACTGTAAATAGTGCTGCCATTAGTGACATACTTTTTTGAAATGAACTCTCGAAAAAATTTCTGACAAAACAGGTTACAGCCTTCCCTTAGTTTACAGCATTGTTGCTATACCTAAAAATTCAGTATATAATCAAAGTGTGCAAAAGTCACCTTATTTATAAGTAAAATGAAATTAGGCTCTAGGTATAGATGATTATGCATCTGTGGTGGCTCAGACTATGGTAAAGAATCTGCTTGCAATGCAAGAGACATAGGTTCAAATTCTGGGTCAGGAAGATCTCCTGGAGAAGAGAATGGCTACTCACTCCAGTATTCTTGCCCGGGGAATTCCATGGACAGAGGAGTCTGACAGGCTACAGTCCATGGAGTTATAAAGAGTTGGACATGACTGAGCGACTAAGGCTTTCAGATTATAGGTAATACTTTCAGATAATTAGATAGATAATTATAAACTATTTTTATTTTATTTATTAAAAATTTCCATTGTATTTTATTAATGTTATTATTACTTTAAAAACACATTATTGAAATATGATTGACATACAAAAAGTTGAATATATTTAATGTATATACAACTGATGAGTTTGGACATAAGTGGATTCCTCTAAAATCATCATCCTTTAAAATCATGCCATAAACATATCTACCACCCCTAGAAGTTTCTTCCTATCGTATAAACAATTTATGAAATTGATATGAATGCCTGGAGAAACAGTCAAAAGTCACAGGGGACATAGAACAATTTTTTATTGGTGGGACCCTCCTATGCATTTGTGAGATGACTGTTATTCTTGCCTCCTCTTCTCTGACTTCTATAGCTATTTAGATGAAAGGAGATTCAACACAGCTCAATTCAATGTATGTTCCTTGATTGAATCCTGGGTGGAACTAAAAACTAATTATGCTGCTGCTGCTGCTAAGTCGCTTCAGTCGTGTCCTACTCTGTGCGACCCCAGAGACGGCAGCCCACCAGGCTCCCCTGTCCCTGGGATTCTCCAGGCAAGAACACTGGAGTGGGTTGCCATTTCCTTCTCCAGTGCATGAAAGTGAAAAGTGAAAGTGAAGTTGCTCAGTTGTGTCCGACCCTCAGCGACCCCATGGACTGCAGCCTACCAGGCTCCTCCATCCATGGGATTTTCCAGGCAAGAGTACTGGAGTTATAAAGAAAATTTTTGTGATATCGGGGACTCTTGACTAACAAATGATTATGATAGTTATATAATAACTATTATATAAAATAAGAAATTATTGTATATAATACTAGCATAATAAATAATAGTATTAATGATAAATTTCTCAATCATCTAGATAATTATTGTTCTATTCTTAGCATTCTTCCAGAGATTTGAACACTTTAAAAAGAAGATGTTTTGGGAGAGTTGCCCTCACAAATTTTCAAAATTGCCATGAGGGCAGTGCCTATTGAGAACTAGTACCATAAGTGAAAGATCCAGAGGTATGAAGATATAGATGGGGAAGAAAAACAGGATTAGAAATGGGAATGAGGTTCTTTCCCATGCACTGCCTTGGGGTGGGTGCAGGGGGATACCTAGAGATGTCTTTAAATGTAGGCTTCCAAGAATAATGACACATAATCTGTTATCCTCTGGGACTTTGGAAGTGGTACCCTTGCTAATATTCCACAGGCCACAAAGGCATGGGAGTAGCTTTCCACTGGGAGAGCCTCAGAAAGTCCTCATATCCCTCGAAGTACAGAAATGACTGATCAAGGGAGAAGAGCCCATGCTGGTGGATACAAGCAGATGGGTGAAGATGGCTGTGGCCCAGAGGCCTCCTCCATGCCGCCCCAACCCCACCCATCCTGGGCTCTTGTGCTGTCTCTGGAACTTGGCTGCAACCCTGAATGGAAAGGGAATACAGAAGGGGAGGTGGAATAGAGAACAAGGAACACACATCATTTGATTGAACTAAGCTTAAAATGTCTGAATGATCAGCAATGTGACCAAATTGTTTGCTGCTGTGTCAAATGGAAATGGGGGTTCAGACTGAGTGGAGATGTAGAAAATGAAGTTGTGCTTCTCTTGGTAACTTAAATCTGTTAAAATTGTAAAGTATCAAAAGTGTCCATGGATGTGAGGTATTCATTTTCTGAATCTGATGGGGTGCTCTTTATTTTATTTCATGTTTTTCAGTGTCATTGTTTCAATTCTCAGAGAAGTGGAGAAGTCAGAGGCATCACTATATATATATTATTATAATAATAGAATGTATCAGGAAGATGACGAGGCAGTAGACAGGATTGTGCAAACACAGAAGTACCATTTTGATGGAGGCAGGGCACTGCTGGGGAGAAGTCACGTCTGAAACCGTGAGGATAGGAAAGTAACAGAACTTTTCCCCAGTTGTCGAATTAAGAAGCGACGAGGAAGACAATTTGTTCATTTAGTTAAAAAAATCAGTTTGAGAAGAAAATCATAGTCCTAAATGAGATGAATGAGAATATATGGGCCCCTCTGAAAGAAAACTGTGGTGCCTTCAGCTGTTTCCCTTTGTTTAATCAGGGGATGGGGTAGGCACCAGCAGGGGCAGATGGCTGAGATCCTATCACAGCAGCCCCAGGAATTAGGAACATTAATTTTAAAGGAGGATTAAAGCACAGAAGAACATTTTTAAAACATCATGCATTTTCACAAGCATCTAGGCATGCTGTCTGGCTAGCTGTTTATATGATGGGTCTTTGGGACAGAACCCGTGACAGAAGCAAGGGGAGTCTATGTGGCAGGGAAACATAAATATTTGTCTTGCTAAAGAACCAGGAGGGGTTCTTCTCTTGTCTCAATTTTGGTTGCTTGGTCCATGGAGTGGAGGAAGAGGCTGGCATCAATCCAGCTTGGTGGATCACAGTGTCTCTGGGGATTGAGGCCTCTCTTGAGACACCATGGCTTCTGGGAGGGAGTTCTAGGCATGTAGGAGCAGTGAGGCAGTCTGTCCATTCTGAACCAGCCTTCTACAATATTTCACTGCCCTGCACATGAGACATCAAGTCAGTCTGGTGTTGCAGGCTTCATAGCTGGTGAATGTGTAGCCCTGGGGATACGCAGAGACCTTCCACATGGCACGAGAGCATGGGATAGCTTAGATGCTCAGACTTCACAGGTCTTCTTTCCTAATATTTATCTGTCTGGGGGCATGCCTGTGGTCTGCAGATTCTCCTTTCTCATCTCCCCTCCTGCTCTCACTTTAGAAAACATCTGCACACCTCCCTCCTGATGCCTCCCTCTTGACCGTGGTGCTTTGCCTCATGATGAATAAACATCAGCCTGCAACAAACAAAAGGCACAGCCTTGAGAAGGTGACTGGCTCTGATGACGGCTGGAAAATCCTCTCATTACTAGGCTGGCTTCTGACTCTTCACTTTCATTAGAATTGATGTATGTCCCTTGTCCTTGACTTCTGCCTCCTTTATTACCAGGGTAGCATAATTATTATGTCTAGGAGAGCATTAATGGTGTTGGAAATCAAGGTGTGTCTCATAGTCAATGGCTTCTTGTAATGCCTTCAGTTAGGTTTCTGTCATGAAGTGGTTTTATTGACTGACATTTTCAAGTAAGAAAGCTCCAGAGAGAAGACTTAGAGAATGGTGACCATGTCTTGGAAGAAACTCCCAGAGTCAATAGTGGAACATCATAAGAAATGTTTCTTCTTCATTATTCTTGATGGCATAGAAGATGATTCTGGGTAGAAAATTGTGGTCATTACATCTCAGTTGAAAATTGATTCATAAGAGATGGGACTCAAAATGTAAAGATGTAGTAGTACCATAGCCAACTTATTTTATTTATATTACCCTTTTTATGAATACTTAAGCATGGTGTATAATTACAATCTATGTCTAAAGTCTACAAAGGTCTTCTAATAAATCTAAAAAANTGCATATTTTAAATATGTAAAACAAACTTCATTTTACTGTGAAAACCCATCCCACTCTTTGAAGTAGTTCATCGTTGGACCAGGGTAGGGGTAATCCATTAGTACTCATCAGAGCAAGACACCTCTGAGGACAGAAAGCCAGGGAGAGTGGTATGGCTTCTGCCAGAACCCCAGCCAATGAGTCACAAACATTTTCTCACTGGTTAAGTATTCTTTGAGACCCTTAACTCTATTTATGAAAGCTGGAAAATGTCAGTAAAAGTAGCATTTTCAACATAGTGTTTCAAAACATAAGATACGTTCTGATCATTCTGAGAAAAATGGTCAATGAATATTATTAAATAAAATGTTTATAAAAGGGCCAAGCAAATACTCATAATCTCAATGCTATTATGTTCTGATAGCTGCTTTCAAGGTAGACTTTTTCCTTGGTAATTTCTGAGGTCATCTCACCAAATATATATTTGATGGTACACTTATTTGTTAGGGAGATTTGTTCATTTATGTTTTGATATCCCTACCATTCTCATTTTAAGTATTACTTGTAAGACTTTGGTTTTTAAAAAATTGTCACTGTTTATAGTTCCATATTTTCTAAAAGCATTTGCCTATTTTCTCATACTGGTTTGGAATTCCTAAGAATTGGACTATGTACTTTTACATGAGTTATTTTCAATTTCTTCTGTCTTGAAATGTGAACATCATGTACCAGGGCTCAGACAACTGAGAAGCGTTGGAACTTAGAGTGAGACCTGTCCCCTGAGGGAGAGTACTTGAGTACAGACCCATCTGCACTGGCTAAGAGAACAGCAGAGAACATCAAACACACTGGGATACTGGCTTGATTAGAATACAGCCAGTATCAAGCAGTGGAGGGGTAAGTGATGTGTCCAGCTAAAGGATTCTGAGTTCTGAGAGGCATGTGCACCAACCAGGATGCTTTTAGCTACAACAGTAGAAAACACCAACACAGTGGGTGTATGCCAAAAAGAAACTCATTTGGTCATGTAACTGGAATTTCAGAGGCAAGACTGGCTTCAGGGTTGATTTTATCCAATGGTTTGGACTGCCTTTCTGTCTATTTTTTCATTCTGCTTCTCTTGCATCACCCTGAGATGGATGATGAGGCGACTAACCACTCCTATGCACCATGTGTGGATATGACCATGTCCAGAAGAAAAGTGAGAGTGTCCCTCTGGAAACCCCTATAATCCACATTGGCTCATACTTGAACCAGTCACCATCAAGGAAGATGATAGACTTCCTTTGAATTGATCTGGCCTATTGCTGGTTGGAGTAGCTGGCAGCTTCTTCTGAGGCAGATGGCCACTGTAGCAGAGAGTACTTTGTGGGGGATGAGGTGGTGAATGCATGCAGAGTAGACTATCTGATATCCACAACAACAAGGAGTCCAGAAACAACATACCAGAAATTTAGATATGTTATCAGCATCAGAGTAGATCGAGAGCAGCCAGGCCCCAGATGAGGGTTGGTATTATTGAGGAAACAGGAATGAGGCTAAGATACCAAACTGTGGTCTATGGAAACCCAGCCAAAAATCCAGATGGGAGAACTGGAACTCAAGACTGGGTCTAGATCAGCAGCAGTGTGAACTGGTGGCTGAGGCCAGTAGAATTCAGGAACAACAGTGCACGGATTGTGCTGTGCTTAGTAGTCGCTTAGTCATGTCTGACTATCTGTGACCCCATGGACTGTAGCCATCCAGGCTCCTCTGTCCATGGGGATTCTCCAGGCAAGAATACTGGAGTGAGTTGCCATGCCCTCTTCCAGATCTTCCCAACCTAGGGATTGAACCCAGGTGCATGGATTAGGTAAGAGTAAATAAGAGGAGGAAATCAGGCTGATCCAGGAAGGGGAGCTGTTGCTCAAATGGCAGACCAAGGTGGGGCAGGACCTTCCCCTTGACTGGGGTAGAATCACAGAGTAAGAAGAAAGGCCAGGTGAAGAGGAAGGGATGGGTGAGATGANAAGAGGAGGAAATCAGGCTGATCCAGGAAGGGGAGCTGTTGCTCAAATGGCAGACCAAGGTGGGGCAGGACCTTCCCCTTGACTGGGGTAGAATCACAGAGTAAGAAGAAAGGCCAGGTGAAGAGGAAGGGATGGGTGAGATGAAGGAAAGGGTAGTTAAGTGCCAGAAGGCATGGAGTCAAGACAAAGCCACTGGGGGCAGGGGAGGGTATAGTTACTACTTATTGCAACCTCCTTGTTAGCTATGCTACCGTGTTTATGTTTAAAGCAATAGTGTTCATCCACTGCTATTGATGGTCACGTGGTGTCAGTTGAGGGGTGCGGAAGAAAGGAGAGGCTGTGGAGCTAGTTCTCTGTGTGAAAACAGAGAAACTGGATGGTGTTGATGCATTTTTGAGTGTAGTTGACACCCAGGTTTCTTAATGAAGAGAAAAAAATCTTCCAACTGAAAATCTGTTCTCAGGTCAATGAGAAAGGTGACAGATAATATGTTACTAGCTTTTCTGTCAATTATCCATTTTGTTATGAGGATTGTATGTTGAAACACTGCAGATAAAGTGTCTCAATTAAGATTATAATCTAGATTTAATAAGAATTATTATATGTTAATAAAACATCAATTAGCAGTTAAATAGCCATTGATCCAGGTACAATAAGTATGTCAGAAAGACATCAAGTTGTCACTGAAATAACTGAAAATTGCATGAACAACATGCGAGCAATTAGATTCTCAATACATTCAGCCTATAATGAATGTCAATACATTTAATTACCATTTAACAGGAAAGCTTAATGTAAAGTCTCATGCCATTAACTCAGATACCTGTTTAGTTCTTCAATAGATATGTTTATTCAGTGGTGCATTCAACAAATATTTAATTAAGCACACATCAGGTTAAGTGAGAGAAACATGAATATTAAGTACGTTTCATTCCCTGTCTTCAAAGAACTTAAAAACTAGTATTGAAATCTAGACTCTCCTACAGGAAGAATAAAGGGACTAGATAGAACACAGTATATTTTTCACATATTTTCTGATTAAGTTCCAGTTATCACCACCATTAACTGAAATTTGTCACAAGTTGAAAGAAAACTTTGTTGGTGGAAACTGCTGAATTTATGGGATGCTTGTTACCACAGCACAATGGAGGGATGCTGACTAAAACAGTGAATAGATGAGTGATTGACTGAATCAGGCCAGAGATGTATGTTCTGGTATGATGTTGACATAGCTAAAGCTTTATCATGCTGGATATTTGGAAAGAGGTGTTTGAAAAGTACATTAGCTTTCAGTATGGTAAGTGAGCATTTATAAGTAAAATTACTTATGCCATTTTCATGCTCAGTCTCCAAGAATCTCAATTTCTTTGGGACCATAGAAGGATCTGGAAGGGAAGTAGCCACTAATATCTGAAAAAAAAAAAGATTAAATGATGAATTTTATGTTGTGTGAATTTTATCTCAATAAAAAGATATATAGATATATATAATGAATTTATCTCAATAAAAATATATAGTTATATATAATTTTATTTTATGTGTATATATGCAAAAATTATATATATACATGTATATTAATATAACAGTAATATGGGTTTCTCAGGTGACTCAGTGATAAAGACATCTAGATTTACTCCCATTAATTCCTAAAGACCTGTTCTCATGGCAGTGTCATCTAGATTCACTCCCATTAATCCCTACAGGTGGCCACGAGAACAAGGTCTTTAGGAATTAATGGAAGTGACTCTAGATGACACTGCTGGACATCCTCCTGATTTGGGAAAGGCAACCCCAGAAGGTTGGGTGTTTGAGGACACCAATGGAAATGCAACCTGAATTATAATTGTAAGAAAAACAGATGAATAATTAAAAAAAAAAGGAATGATCTGCTCAAAAAGTGGAAAATTTAGGCACATATTTCAAAGATGGGTTAAAAGTTGTTTCTAAATTCAATATTTTTTCTTCATCTCAGTTTTCACTTAAGTTAGTTTGTATCTATCAACAGAGTTAAACTTTAGCTTTAGAAGCTACTTTTAATTAATTGTGTCTTTAAAAATACTAATTTATTTCCTTAGCTGCACTGGGTCTTAGTTGTGGCATGTGAGCTCTTTAGTTGTGGCATGAGAACTCTGAGTTGTGGCACGTGGAACCGGTTCCCTAACCTGGGATCAAATCCTGGGCCCCTTGCATTGGGAGCACGGAATCCTAGCCACTGGACCAGCAGGGAAGTCCGTAATCAGTTGTGCCTTAAGAAATGACTTTCTAGGATCTACTGTTTGTATCCATTACTCCTGCAGCAGGAGGAATTCTGCTGCTGTCACTCTGTGAGGCGGGCTAAGATAGACTGAGGTTAGGGCCCAAGGGGAGCGCAGCACTGGGTAGCAAGGGGAGGGAGGTGCAGAGGCAAAGGGTTGTTTAGGTACCTGGACAGCTGCAAGTACGGAGCTAGGCCAGTGTCGTCTTTATGTCCAAATCTTATTTTATTGGATAACCAAATAGATGAAGGGATTGCATAGAGTAATTATTTTACAGTCAAGCTGGCTCCCCACTTTTGACAAGGGGATGAAAGAGAAAATAAATGAACAGGGGCGATGGCCAGTTTGTGTGCTTCTTTGCTTGGACTTTCCCTTCCCCTAGAGGAGTCTGGGTTGGAGCAAGCACGACATCCCTGAGTAAATTAATCCTGACCATAGGCGGCAGGGGAAGCTTCCACCAGCTCCCTCCCACATACAAATGATAGGCTTAAAGGAAGTAAAAAGGATTTGAATGGCAAGTACTTAAAAAGACTCCCTTGTTCTCCACCTTCAGGTCTAATAGCCCTCCCCAGAGCAGACACAGAGTGTTCTAAGAGAAATGAAAATATCCTGCCTAAACACACACGAGCACATAACAAAAGCCAAGTTAAGAAGGTTAGCGACTTAGTTGTCTCAGCAACATGCCATCAAGTTGAGATGAGCAGGAAACGCAGATAACACAGGGAAGAAGGAAAACATCATAAGCCCACAAAGAGGGGATAGCCGGGATGCTGAGAAGAAAAGCAAAGCCCCTTTTCTTGCTGTTTCATTAAGGGGAACTTAACTTTTAAACAGCCTCTCAAAAAAGCTAAAATAGAATCTGCTTTTGTGTAACCTGTGTATTTGGTGTGTGTTAAGAAATTGTGTTATCAGCATTTCCTGTGTGGCACCACATTCAAAAGCAAAATTGTTATGAATGTTCACATAATTCCACAGGGAAACAAGATGGTGTCATGTTAAAATGGGATTTGATTTTTTTTATTAGAAATTAGCAGTCTGAGATAAACATACAGAAATGGCCAAATGTAGATTGCTTTGCTTACTTGAGCCAAAACTCATCATAATATTATAGCACAAAATGAGACAAATGGGCATTTGAGGGCCTGATTCTTTCTCTTCTTAGATTATATTCGGAAAATTGCTGACATTTGGTTCCTAGGAGAGGGACATTTCTGATCATGGAAATACAACAGCTATACTTTTCAGCCAGGGTTGTAAAATTGTTACTGAAACAGGAGCACGGGAGTAGGAAGGAAGNCCTTGCCTGCCATGTCTGCCATACACAAGTGGACGGCAAAGGCTGGAGGGGGGGCGGGAAGAAGCACTGGGCTGCAAGGAGTTGGTCAAGTGAGCTGGAAAGAATGAGCAGGCAGGCCCAGGGCAGTCTTGCTGCCTCTCAGCTACTGGAGGGTCAGACTCTTTGGGGATCCTTTTCTCCTTCCCTCCTCTGCCTGCCCTACCCCCACCAACCTCTGCCTCACCCCCTCAGGTGGATCTGGGGGCCTCTCCTTCTCCTCACCAAGGAGCCCAGTGCAGCTGGGCTACTGGCTCTCTTCTAACCCCCAGGGTTAGTGACTCAGGACAAGCGCCAGCTGTGCAGGCCATCGTCAGCAGTGCTGGTCCCTGCCTTGCTTGTGGCCCGCCTCACAGAGGTGACCCCAGGACTACAGTTGGACTGTCCCATGTAGGGGACCCCTCCGCCACTATCTCCAGCAGGCCCACCCCTACTGGGGTGCTTGGACTCTGCAGCAGCCGCTGCTTTGCCTGTTCTTCCCTTTACCTGGACGCGCTTCACCTGAGCTCTGAGCCTCCTGAGGACAGGGCATGGCATCAGTTTGTTGCGTGACTGAATGAAAGTGACAGAGACAGAGGGAGGCAGAGCAAGTCTGCCTTTTGACACTGTTCTGGTTTGTTTGGAGTCAGACTTTTTTTAAGATATATGTATATAGATGTGGACCATTTTAAAAGTCTTGATTGAATTTGTTATAACACTGCTTCTGTTTTTTTTTGTTTTGTTTTGTTTTTAGCAGTGTCTTAGTGGCAACCCACTCCAGTACTTTTGCCTTAAAAGTCCCATGGACGGAGGAGCCTGATGGGCGACAGTCCATGGGGTCGCTAAGAGTTGGACACGACTGAGCGACTTCCCTTTCACTTTTCACTTTTGTGCATTGGAGCCGGAAATGGCAACCCACTCCAGTGTTCTTGCCTGAAGAATCCCAGGGACGGGGGAGCCTGGTGGGCTTTCGTCTATGGGGTTGCACAAAGTCAGACACGACTGAAGCAACTTAGCAGTAGCAGCAGCAACAGCAGCAACAGCTCCCCAACCAGGGATCAAACCTGCAACCCTGCACTGGAAGGTGATTATTAACCACTGGATCACTTGGGAAAGACCCTAGACTTCTTAGGTTAAAATAATTCTGGCACCAGCACAGGCTAGCTCTGCGACCTTGGTCACATGACATAACTTCTTTGGGCCTCAGTCTTCTCATTTATAAAGCAGAGATAATAGGAACTGCCACGTAAAGTAATTATGAGGATTGAATGAGATAATGTGATAAAGAGCTAATACCAGTGCCTAGCACAGAGTAAGGCCTTGATACACATTGCTATCATTATTAATTTATGTCCTCCAGCCTTATCCCATACTACCTCCCTGGACAAGAATTATGGCCATTACCAAGTCCGCAGTTTGCTCCCAGGAAGTACTCACTCCCGTGGCTGGAGGAAGTCCGTCAGGACATAACTTCTGACAGTTTGTTTCAGGTCCCAACCCTGCCACTTCTTAGCCCTGTATCCTTGAGAGATGTGCTCTGCGCTTCAGAGTCCTCATCTGGAAACGTGGTCATGTGAGAGTCTTAACCTCAGAGAGAGGCTGGGAGGATGGAGTGAGGTGTGCAAGTATGAAGCGGGCAGTCAGACCAGCTGCTGTCAGAGACCATCCAAGCTGCCTTGATGGTGGACAGGAATCTGCCGGGGAGTAGCTGAGAGGCTGGCGGGGCTGAGAAGGAGTGGGGGCACCAGCCAGGGGGTGGGTGGCTGGGTGGCTCCAGGAAGAGCTGAGGGCTGCGTCCGCGTGTCAAGGGTGTCTGACCTGCTAGTCTCTTACGCGGGCCACGGCCCTTCCCATTTATTTCTCCTTTCCGGCAGAGCAGCACTGGCATTCCTCCAGCACCACTGCTTTGGAAGCTTCACTCGGGGTCCTCCAGGACTGAGCGGGCAGAGGAGGACCCTCCACCGTGTGGGGGACAGGGAGCCCCGTGTCCCTGGCACACGTGGGACCAGAGCTCACCCTGGGAGAGGTGACAACTCCCAGGGCACAGTCTCTAGCAAGGTGCGCCCTTGCCCTCTCTGCCCTGAGCAGTGGCCTTAGCGGCCAGACGGCTGCCGGTACAGGTAAGGTCACAGAATCAGAGCTTCCTCCTCCCACCCCTGGGGAGGAGCCCTCCCAGGACCTCAGCACTTCTGCAGACACATCTTGCATCCTCACCCCCCGCCCCACCCCTGGCCAGACTGTCCAGAATAGAGCCCTGGACTTCCCCGGCAGTAGTTGAAACTCTGTGCTTCCACTGCCGAGGGTACGGGGTTCAATCCCTGGTCAGGGAACTAAGATCCCACATGCTTCCTGGAGTGGCCAAAAAATAAAAAACCAAAAAGCAAAATAGAGCCCTACCTCTTTCCTCTCCACCCTGCTCCCTTCTGTTCTGCCTTGTCCCTGAGGGCAAATGGGCCGGCATCGGACTCTGTCTTCCAGCTGTAGACCTTGGACAGTCTCTGAACATCTCTGATCCTGTCTCCTCATCATTGAACTAGGGATGAGCATAGCTCGACAGCCCAAAATGCTTGGTGGGAATATAAGTTATACTGTCCTAAGCTTGAGGTATAATGCCATCTGTTAGCAGAAATACACGCCAGGATCGTCACTGGTTACCTGGGTTCACAAGTTCAGCATGGCCTTGACTCCTGCTTTGCCCAGGCCTAACCAGTGGCCTACACTTGCCATTTTTACCTCTGCAGTCTCACCACCTCTCAGCCTGTACCTCCTGATGTTCCGTGTCTTCTCTCAGCAGGACTGGCGTTGCCTCTTCCCGGCTCCTCGACACTAACTCTCCTCCCCCTGCAGCTGCGCTCAGCTGGCTCATGTCACAGCCTTTCTGAGAAACCCTCCACGCATCTTCAGCATGTCAGCCAACTTCCTCCATAGTCCATCTCCCTCATCCCGACTTCCCATCATTTTCTCTTCCTCCATCCCTCCACATGAGCTTGCTATAGTCATTCTAGATTATTCCTCCCTTTCCACAGTGGGAAACACTGCCTCTACACTTCTATTACACTATTTCTGTCACTCACAATGTTCTTATAAAGGTTTCCATTTACTGACATCTCACTGCTCTTGCAGGCTTGCCTCACATGCCACTTCTTCCAGGAAGCCTTTCCTGATTCCTCTCTTCAAAAGGCTCACTCCGACTCCCTCACTTTCCAAATGCGATGCTTATGCCTCTGTCGGGCACCTAGCTAACCCTGGACAAAATGAGGTCCCTGTTTTACCCTCAGTGGGCCAACGTCCCCTTGCTGATGTGGCCCACAGGCAGCCTGTTCACTTGATGCCAGCCCCTGTATGCCAGCTATTGCATTGCACTACGTACTTTTGAAAGTAGTGTACTATTAAAATTTAAATGCTTTATTTTTTGTGTTTTTCATGTATTATTTGTGTGAAAAGTATTATAAACCTACTATAGTACAGTACTGCATAGCCGATTGTGTTAGTTGGGTACCTAAGCTAACTTGGTTGCACTTACAAAAAAACTGGGCTCAGGAATGTGCTCTTAGGACGTAACTCACCCGCACGGACGGGACTTAGCTGTCCCTCCTGTTCACTGCCCCACAGCGAGTCTCCACTCTGCTACTGACGAACATTTAGGTTTTTTCCCTTTGGTCAGTGGCACACACAGGGCTGAGGTGGACCCCTTTTCCTCTCGTACGCACGTGTGAGTGTTTCTCTCGGGTGTGGCAAGAGGAGGGCGGCTTTCTGCACTGGACCAGATACGGTTAAATTGTTCTTCACAGGTGTCCACCTCTCTTCACAAGTGAGGAAACTGAGGCCCAGAGACAGGGCAGTGGTCTGCTCGGAGCCCTCAGGGTCTGGGACCAGTTCCCAGTCCAGGGCCCTTCTGGGCACAGCACACTGCCTGTCCGGAACCCCGGTTCCTTATTTTTATTTCTCTACACATCTCCACGACCACCCAGGTGGGCGTTATCAGAGCCCATCTAGAAGAAACACATTATCAGCATCCTCCAGGCCGCCTGGGGGTCTGGGACTGTTTTCGAGAGGAAATGGGAAAGAAATTAACTTTAGAGAATTCCCTGGGCGGCTCTAAACCTCCTGCTGTCGGCCTTGAGA
>SJYV01011022.1:0-23160 GCA_006410875.1 Neotragus pygmaeus | reverse complement strand
GCCGGGCGGCAGGCGGGGGCGGGGTGGGGGCAGTGTTTTCTTAGAGGGCAGCACCTGGATCCCGGCTGTGCGGCCCTTCCCAAGCCTGTTCCCTGACCCTCCCCTTCCCATGAGGGCCGGGGGCTTCCTTGAGGCCAGGTGCCCTTTCCAAGGCCGCAGCCAGCCCTCTTCTGGGACAAGCTGGAGCTGAAAGAGGCCACAAAGGCTCCAGGACGTGCCTTTGTCTGAAGCCCAGCATCCAGGCTTTATTGAGCTAGTTGTCTAATAGCTAAAGCGCAGCATCTCTGCTCTGGCCTGACTGCAGCTCCCTTCATCTACAGACCCTCCATCCAAATGCCATCAGAGGAATGGCAGGTAGGTGTCACGAGGGAGCCTCCTGGAAGACCGGCAGGAGGGGAGACTTAGGGGGTGGGCAGGTCACATTAGGGGTTTGGGCCTTTATAGTGGAAGGGACTGAAAATGCTGAAGGTTAAAGCCTAGTTAAAGCCTCGTTGTTTAGTCGCTAAGCAGTGCCCAGCTCTTTAGCGGCCCCATGGACTGTAGCCTGCTAGGCGAGGCTGCTCTGTCCATGGGACTCTCCAGGCAAGAACACTGGAGTAGGTCGCCACTTCCTTCTCCAGGGGATCTTCCTGACCTCCAGGGGTTCCGGTATTGAACCTGAGCTACCAGGGAAGCTGTAGGGTGATGCATTAAGTTTAAAAAAGACCATGCTGACTTCAGGCTTCCCTGGTGGCTCAGGTGATTAAGAACCCACCCGCAACGCAGGAGACCTGGATTTGATCCTTGGGTTGAGAAGATCCCCTGGAGGAGGCAACCCACTCCAGTATTCTTGCCTGGAGAATCCCCATGCACAGAGAAGCCTGGCGGGCTGCAGTCCTTCAGGTCACAAAGAGTCAGAATGACTGAGTAAGCGCAACAAGCACAGCACTTGCTGACTTCTGGGTGAAAGGGTATTGGAGGAGGCCTGTTAGGGGCTATCGCAGCAAGTCAGGTGAGAGATGGCGGCAGGCTGATGATGGTGGTAGTGGATGTGGAGGGACTGGCAGGGTGGTAACTTGACACTTGGTGATCTAGGGGATGGGAAGGAAAAGGTAGTGTTCAGGTTGGCGCCCAAGTTCTGGCCTGGGTGTGCTGATAGCGCCATTCCCCAGGATCAGGAATACTGGGAAAGGGCCGGGTGTGGGGAAAAGACATTGGCTTCAGCTGTGTGCCTTTTGAGGATGGGTGGCCTGGAACACGTCTAGGGGGAGATATCAAGGAGGCTGCCTGGTGGTGTTCATAGGCAGGGAAGGTTCTCCCTGGCTGGAAACCCACAAAGACTCCTCTCACTGTGTAAGTGCCTCACACTGAGGATTGCACCTGTAGAATCTAAATCAAATCACTGACGCTCATGGCCAAGGCCTTCACAGGTGTACACTTCTTGGTCTGTTTTCACTTCTCATTGGAAGACAAATGACTTGTCCCAGTAGGTGGTTTTGCCTGGATTATACATTGAGCACACACCAGGCAATATGTTAACATAGTAACTTAATAGCAGAACTGGGGTGGGAGAGAAAGATGGAAGGAACTGTGGGGATACTGTAGCAGGTCTGGAGGGTGAAGAGTTCATCAAGTAGAAATGGAGGACAAAGTTATGGAGGCAGCATGAGCAGATACACGCACGTGAGACGCCGATATACAGGCAGGGCAGCTGAACAGCCCAATTTTCCTGAACAAAAAAAAGAGTACAGCACGGTGGGATGTTGATCAGAGACTAGGATAGAGAGATAATGGGGACTTCCCATTGGAGTGGGGCTGTTTATAAGCACTAGGGAGCCATGAATACTTTCAGAGCGGAGGAGTGGAACTGACAGAACCCAGCCACCAGTGGAGTGCAGTGGGCATGGGACAGGGGGCATTGATGTTGCCACAAGGGGTTGGAGCCTGAGTGGGAGGTCAAACCTGCAAAGTCAGGAGGAGGAGGTGGGGAGAATGAAGCTGACACAGCATTTGAAAGCAGAACAAGGGAGAGCCTCAATTGAATAGCGGGGGAGTCTCTTCCCAGACTGGTCCTTAGGGATGTGTTTTAAAGAATAGCCAAAATGACTCAGAATTAACCATCAGTGATTGGCATGTGAAGAGGAGTTTCTGACAATAGTATTTCTTTAGTTTAAATGTTCTCCCTAAAATAACCATCAGCTCTTTACTCCTTTTCTTCACCAATGGCAGCAAGGAATATTCTGGTCTGAATTCTCCCTTTTCTGGGTATGCCAAGTCTGAACTAAGGAGAACTGTAAAGAAACGGGCAGGAGGCGATGGATCTGCTCTACTGCGGTCCAGTTTGGAATAGAAGCTCCGGTCATAGCTCTGATCTTGCTAACACCATGAGGCTCTTGTAGGTGAAATCTGGTGCCAGGACAGACAGGGTCAGGCTAGACAAAGGAAAGACTTCAGGACATGCAGATGCCAGCCCTCAGCACTTACGGAAAATAACCAAGCCCGAGAGGCAGTTTCAACCTCAACACAAATAGCAGCACATGAGAGAATAAAGTTCTGTCCACAGAATCACAGACTGTGTTGCTGGAAGGGGTATCTCTGCCTTCCACATCCTTGCTAGTTTGGGCTCCAGAATATGAATTGGATCAGGTCACATCACCATGTCCCCAAACCTTCTCTGACACTACATCTTACTCTCTGTGGGTAACAAAGCCAGGACACAGGCCTCACTGCCTACCACTTCTATACCCATGGCAGACATCATTAAATGACTGCCACACTTTCTGCTGGGCCTGGATGCAGCCCCAGCATCTAACTCAGCACAGCCTTGCAAGCAGACATTACCAATCAACGACCACCCTCAGGATGACAATCGTTTGCCTCCCATTGAACACAGAGAGCCAGAATGCCTCAGCCTGTCTCTCTGTTATCTTTCTCCACTTGTGTTTCCCATCACTACTTCCATGCTCTGGCTTCCCTCAACTGCCTGCCATTTCTAAACAGACATGTCTTTTTCTCACTCCTTGAGCCTTTGTCCCTGTCATGACAGCCTGGAATGCCCTCTGTGCATACTATTAGCGCTTCCCCAGGACACGCTCTCCCATAACAATAAACCTGTGTCTGGGCACACAGCCCCCAGCATAAAACACTGCCCAGCCTCCCCTGGACCAGAAGGTAAGCATGTGCTAAGTGTTGGCCAATGAGCTATGAAGGGCAGTGATGCGATTTTGACTATTTCCCCAAGTTTTGCCTTTACGGGTTTGGGCATGTACTCCCCTGGGCCCCTGCCCTTTCACAATGGCCATTTGATGGTGAGAACAAAGCAGGGCCAGCAGCCCAGAGACAGAAGCCACATAATGAAGATGGGAGGCCAGCCTTCCAGCCTGGACCACCATCCCCTGGCTGCTAGGGAAGAGTCAGCCTCTTCTGCCTCGTGGAAATCTCTGCATTTGGTGGGGGAGTAGGGGAGGGTGTCTTTGGTGATGGTGGCAGCTGAGTTTGTACTCTGTGTACCCTCACACCTGCTTCTTGTTCTTTACAGCCACCTTCCAGCATCACCTCCGCAATGGAGTCTTCCCAGAGCCCCAGGCTCCTCTGGGATCCCCACTTCATGCACACCTCCTGTTGGCAGTCCTAAACCACAGGATGGCTGTGGCCCCTCCCACCATCCTGGCTGAAGGCAACTTCTCTCTCCACTAACCATCCCCTGGACCAGTGCTGGTGATGGCGTGAATGCCCAAACCTGATCATATCACCCACTTGCTCTTAAAGTGCAGACCTCGCAGCCTGGTGGTCAACATGTGACTCTGACCTACTCTGAGCCTTAGAGATGAGGCCCAGCCTGTGAAGCGATCTGATCCAGAGGCTCAGCTGGTCACAGCTCCCTCGCTGTGTGTGTGACCGCGGACTGTCCCACCCGCTGCCCGCCCCGCCCAGCCCCAGCGTGGCGGGTCTCAAGTAGCTGCTTCCTTGCTGACTGGAGCCTACATTGTCCTGCTCCTGGTTTGTTACTGAGAACAGGGACAGGGAAAGGGGAGTTTGCCTGAGCTGTGTATTCTTCTCAAGTGGCCCAGGAAGTCCCACGGCCTTTATACCTGTTCCTGAGACCTTCCTCCTGTCCCACCAGGCAATATGCTTTGCAAATGGCCCACACCTATTCCTCTGAACTTCTGGCCACTGTGACCTTTCTAACAAGGCTCGACCTCTGGCATCCCGTCCCAGGCTGCAGGCCCATCACTCCCCGGGCAAACAGTACATACAGCCCAGAAGCAGGATGCGGCAAGATCTCAGGCAGTAGATGGCTATTTTGGGACAGGGAGGATCCTGGGAGGATGCTGGCGAGGTCAGAGTAGGAAGGGAAAGAGGTGGGTTTTCTGCCCACGATTGTGTGTCCCAAGCCCTCTCTGGATGCCGCCCAGGGGCCCGAGGCTGCCACAAGGAAGAACACACCCACCACAGGGCTCCAGCCTCAGCCCGGCTGGCCACAGAGGCAAACTGAGGGCAGGGACAGGTCTGGGGCTCCAAATCCTGTGGCCATAGTGGGCAGAGGGAGTGTGCTCGTTGGTTGTGTCCTAACAGCAAGTGATTTCAGCATCAAGCAAGACACCGAGGGGTCTCCGAGCAGAGAAGGTGTCAGAGACCAACCCGGGGTCAGATGGAGAACACCAGAAAGAATCTAATCATCCGGGAATGATAATTGATAATAATTTAGTTAATATTCACTGAGCATTTACTACATGTGGAACACAATATTAGATACTGGCAAAAAAAAAAAAAGTGAAGATGTATGTGACACTTGACGATTACGTAAGTCCTCGTCTGCAAGTATCAGGAGACTATAAGTGGTTCATAAAGTGGTTTATAAACTCTGACCCTAAGGATATAGTTGGAGAGGCATGATTCAGATACAAAGATGAGAGCGGTATTCCACTGACTATGGAAACTGCAGACAAATCAGAATGCCAGAACTCCATTGCGCCAGCTTCCAGTGTTCTGGGGAAGGTCATCTGTCAAAGGCAAGTGTTCAATACTGTGCCCGGCACAGCCTGGCTGCCCAGTGAGGGGCAGGGGCAGTGACTAGTAGTGCTCAGCACAGGTTGGCCACGTGGCCCAGGCTTGCGTGCAGAGGAGATACCTTTACCACGAGGGGAGAAGCCTCAGGTTGGGCAGGGGGACAGGTCCAGGGACTGAGCGGGGCTCAGCCTGTCCCAGGAGATGCATTGCACTCTACAGTTCTGCTGTCTGAAACACCTCTACGCAGCCCTCACAGTCTTCTCTACTGACCCTCCAAAAAGCTGGGGACACACCTTACTCTCCCGATTTTGCCTCATTTCGGGGCCTTTAAATGCTTCTGGTGTTGCCCACCTGGCTCTGATCTGAACTTTGGGCCAAACTGCCCTCTAGGGACTTTCCCAACACCCAGGACATCCCTTGAAGGGGTCCCTGCTCACTCTCCTCCCATTTCCTGGCCAAATCAGTCCCTGCTGGGGACCCTTCCCACAGGGGCCTGCATACGCCCTTCCTCATCCCCAGAATCCCTGCGCCACTCAGGCTGCATCACAGCTTTCTCCTCACCAGCCAGGAGCTGAAGCAGCACTCTTCTAGATTCTTCCTCCCTCCTGTGGCGTCCCTTCCTAGCTCCCAGCTTCCCAGGACCACCTGAGCCGGACCCTCCCGAGCACAGAATGGATCCCTCTTGGTTAGGTCCCCACTTTGATGGCAGGCAGGATATGAGACATCCTATCAGGCAGGGAAGGGAAACAGTCAAGCCTCTTTCTGCCTGTAAATGTGCCACTGACACCAGGACACAGTGTCTGATAAGGACTTCAGTGATCTTGAAAGTGCCAGAGGAATTGAGCAGAAGACAAAATACCAGCGGTGCTAACTGGGCATCAGGAACGCGCTGAACACTCTCCATGGAGCTCTCTGAACCTCCGCCACACGCCTGCAAAGTGACTATGACCCACATTTCTCAGACAAGACCATCGGGGCAGAGAGAGGTTAATAACTCCCTTGAAGATCACACAGCTGGTAAATGTCAGAGCTGGAATCCAAACCTCTATGTTCCCTGGCTCCAAATCTCCTGCCCTTCACCAGCTTTCTGTACTTCAAGCAAGAACAACTGCAACTAGCCAGGAATTATGAGGACGACAGACACCGTGATCTGAAATCTGGGCCGCCTCAGAAACCCCGATGCACACAGCTGCTCTGCCCAGGCCCTGTCAATGCATCCTCACCTTCATCTCATTAATCTTGGCATTCTCTTCCCCAAAGCTATCCCAGATCCCAGGGCTCAATCTCCGGGGCCCCAAGGGAGGGAAGGAGATTCCCAGGGCTCCTGGACACCCTTTTAATTAACCCAGACGACCCTCTTCTGACTGAGGCCAGCTGAAGCCTGTCACGGCCTCACTAGCTCCCGTGGCACCTGAACTGTGACTCCCAGCTGTGACTCAGCCCACTCACCCACCAGCAGATGTGGTCCCTCCATTTCCCACAAGCTCAGCATCTGTTGGCCGCTCCTCCCTGGCTTGGGGACCCTGAGTGCTGGCTCCTCAGCCCCTGTGTCCAGCGGAGGGCCTACCAGTGCCCCCAGAGAGTGTCCTGCTACAGCGGGCTTCTAGGGGCCTGCCTCTGAGCCAGCAGAGACCTGGAGCGGGGTGAACCCTCTGCAGGTCCTTGCAAGTGTTACCTGCCTCACACACCCTTGTTTGGAGCTTCCTCCCTCACCCCCAAAGGGGTGCTGCCCATTCCAGCTACTCCTGGGGATGATGAAACTTGCCCATCTGTTGTTCTTGCAGCTTAACAACAATGGTGGGCAACCTGGAAAAGTCTTCATGGACCATGACTCGGAATCCACATTAGATTGGCTAGCTTGATCAGACCACATCACCCAGCAACCTCAACCTTGTTGGTGAGTGTGTGTGTGTGTATGTGTGTGTGTGTGTGTAGCCTAGACACCAGATAATGAACACACAACACCCTAAGCAACCTAGGTGGGACAGGCAAAGTTTTTCAATCATGGGGTAATTCATTCATTTGGGGATAAGTGATTTTGAACTGATTCTATCGGGCACAGGTGAATCAGAAGATCCAGGTCCCTTTCCTCAGGGGCTTCTTTCAACTCTGTGCGACATTGCACAATTTGCCATTTTCATTATCACATATGATCTCACAGCCTGGACTGCACAGTATCTGGCCCATAGAAGAGTTGAGGAATAAACGAAAGCTTGAATAAGTCAATGAATGATGGATGGGGATCGGGGGCCAGTCAATGGGAACATGGAAGGCGAACATCACAGACTGTCATTCCCATCTTCCAAATGCAAAGCAACGCTCTGAACAGAGTGTGGGCTGGGCACTGAGAGGGCCTCTGGTATGTGTCCCTGGCCTTGTCACCCCTGCAGAGGGCTCCTTACCTGGCGGGCAGTGACATCCTGGGGATGTCTTCAGGGTCTCCCGGCGCCTCCGTGAGTGGAGCTTCCATTTCTGCACAAGGAGACAGAGAAGAGGGGTCACTGGGGGTCGTAAATGCCAAGCCCTGGAAAGCAACTAGGGATTGNATGGACAGGGAGGCCTGGTGTGCTGCGATTCATGGGGTCGCTAAGAGTCGGACACGACTGAGCGACTGAACTGAACTGAACCCCCTGTTTCTTACAGAGCTTTCCTTTCGTTTCTAGTGTAGGTATACTGTTCAGGATATAGGAGACACTCCACAAATATGTGTAGCTGAATGAATACAGTGCTAGCGTCTTCTTGTTTATTTATATATATCTTTATTTTTGGCTGTGCTGAGCCTTCATTGCTGCCTGTGGCTTTCTCTAGATGTGGCGAGTGGGGGCTGCTCTCTAGTTGTGGTGTGTGGGCGTCTTGTTGTGGTGGCTTCTCTTGTTGTGGAGCACAAGTTCTAGGGTGTGTGAGCTTCCGTAGTTGTGGCCCATGGATTTAGTTTCCTCTCACATGGGATCTTCCTGGACCATTCCTGGTATGGAACCTGTGTCTCCTGCATTGGTAGGCGGATTTTTCACTACCAGGGAAGTCTCTGCTAGTATCTTCTGTTTCCAGGATTTTTCCATATCTGTCTCCTCTCTTGGCTCCATTTTCTTTTCTTTCTCCTATAAATATGGATTTGATATTTGATTCTATGTGAGGTATTTATCTCACTGAGAAGGTTTATCTCTTTCTTAGAAAAAGTTTTGCTGGAATATGTTTTTCATAATATTAATTGGTAGATATGAATGACCCTCATTTCTCCTTTCCAGGAGATTTCCTGGCATCTGCTAGACCCTATGCTTAGAGAAATTGTCCCCTTTCAGACCCAGAGGGTGAAGTTGGTCGCTATAGCCTCATTTTTTTTTTTTTTTTTGCCAGGGAGTGGTTTAGACATGAACATATGATAGTTTTGGCCTTTGGAATTTGTTCTTATAACTTTATTCCCTTTGTATTTCTTTAATGTCAACTCAGTGGGCTTGGGGAGACAAATGCATGTGCTCAGTCTTTCATTTAAATTAAATGCCTGATTATGGTTTAAGGCACTCAGCCTATGTTAACATGTATCTATCTTATCTATCTATCCATCTATTGCCATGAAACAAGCCACCTCAAAATTAGCACCTTGAAACAATGGCTGTTTTATTTGCTCATAGTTTGGTGAGGCAGGAGTTTGAGTTGAGCCCATCTGGACAGCTTTTCCACTAGTCTCATCTGGGGTCATTGAATGCCCATGGTCATTTGGCAGCTGTACTGAAGGTATGTGGTCTGAGGTGTCCTCATTCACACATGTGGTAGTTGGTGCTGATGGTCAGTTGGTGAGTCTGTAGGGCTTTGACTGCTCAACTCTGCTACGCAGACTTGCCTCCTTCACAAAGGCAGCCAGGATTTCATCACGTGGCAGTTTCAGGGAAATGTTCCAGTAAGGTAAGAGAAGCTGCTGCAAAGT
This sequence comes from Neotragus pygmaeus, assembly GCA_006410875.1. NCBI lineage: Eukaryota > Metazoa > Chordata > Mammalia > Artiodactyla > Bovidae > Neotragus > Neotragus pygmaeus. The sequence continues at coordinate 14,249 of SJYV01011022.1, read as the reverse complement.
TCTTTTAAAGCCTCTGTTTTGAAGCCATGTGTTATTTCTGCCACATTCTATTGGATAGAATGAATTAAGTCACAGGCCACTTCAGATACAAGGGATGGGAAAACTGAATCTACCCTTTGATGGTGCAGCTGCAAGTCATACTACAAAGGAGATGTACAGAAATGGGAGGATTTTGTGATCAGTCTTTGCAATCTGGTATTTATGTACTAAAGATCAAATGACTTTATTGTTCTCATGTAAGTGATATTTATTAAGCATAAAATAAGCAAAAAGTAAAAGAGGAGAATGAAAATACTGCCTCAAATTCTGTCAAGAAGTAACCTAATAACTTCAGGTGAATACCATTCCAGGTAGCTCTTTAAGTGTGTAAATGGAATAAAAATGCAGAATAATTTTGTAAAAATTGGGTCTTACTATACATTTTCAGAAAAATAAAAAGCATTAAATTGAATTTTTCTTGAATTTAACAATTGAAAAAGAAACCAAAGAAAAACCAAAGGAATTATGGAGCTTCAGATCATTTTTTTTAACCACAGAGATATTAGATCCCAAAAGTACTCTCTAAGGTTATAAAGAAAGATTATTAAAAAATTAGAAAAGCTAGATTAAAAAAAAAGATCCATGTTTAATTTTAGACATATTGATTGACTCTCTGCTATGAAAGATAAGGAAATTAAAACTTTTAATCTTCCTCTCACCTCATTTCCCACTCCCCTCATCTTGTGAGTTTTTACTAACATTATTTTAAAAAATGTTGGAGCACAAAGAATTTATATTATATATCTATAATTCTATAATTCAATAGTTATCATGGTTTAGTCTTACCTCTATAATTAAATGAACTTGTTGCCTACTGCCTGACCTTGTACTACAGTTTCTCCTATTCTGAATTATTTATTTAAAAAAATTGAGATTTAATTTTAGCTTGCCACATTTGCTTTTCAAGCATTTTTCAAGATGAGCTCCCAGTATTTCCTCTCTTGAAAATGTTGTTGCTTTCCTCCACATTGACCTGGATGGGTATAAAGTTTTGGTGTTCCAATCTCTTTCCTGTAAGACTGTAGGTATTGCTCCATTGCCTTTAGATACTGAATTTCACACTGTTCCATTTATCACTGCTCTTTGATTCATTCTTGATTAGGTTTTACAAGAAGGATTCTTGGATGCTTTATTCTACAAGTTCTTTCATATTAATATTTGCCTGTCACCTTTGTGTGTCTGATACTTGTGCCTTTATAGGTGATTCTATATGTTTTTCAAGGGGTTTGAATACTTAAATAATTCTTTCACAGTCTTTGAATTTCAATAATGCAGGACAGTGATGGCTTGTTGATAATTCCATATTGTAATTTTCTGGCACATGGTATTGGTTCTTCCTTTATAGTAGGGAATTTTCTTGTGTTATATCTCTAAACTACATTTCTATTCTGGTTTTGGGCTCTTCTTCAGGAACAATCTGTATGTTGGATGGCCTTTGTCTTTTATTTATATTATTTTATAAGTGCCTTAAAACTCCTTGTTTTTCCCAAAATTTATTTTTGACTATCTAATATTATTCCTCAATCAGTGAAACCTGGATTATTCACTGATGTTTCTAATTTGATTATTAGTTCTTTAATGATGTGACTTTGGTCTTCAAGATATTTTAGTAGCTATATAATTTCTCTTTTGGTTTCATTCTGTTGTTAAGTAATTTCACCTTTATATTTTTGATTATTGATTTCACGTTTCCATTAAATTTTTCTATAATCCAAATCACTATAGAAAATGTTCTTCTAAAATGGATATTTTGTCATTAGCATGATATATTCTTTTAGATATGATCAATTTGATAATTGCTATACCTTTTCTTTTTATCTTTCATCCTTTCTGCTTCTCTGATTGAGTATGGATGAAATCTTCTTGGCTCCCTTCTCTGTGTAGCTGAGTTCTGTTTTTCTCCTCAGCTACTTTTTAAAGCCTGAGATATTGAAGCTTTATTCACTTTTCAGTTTACTCAAGGGCACAGCCAGGAACTTGGGAGGCGGTGGAGGAAAGTCTTCTGGAGCTTTAGACTGGCTTTGCTGTGTGACCTGGGATCTGAGCTGTCTTTTGGAATTTTGGTAAATGCCCCAATCTGAATTTATGCCTCCTTGTCAGGGTGTCTTTGTTTCCTGGAGAGGGTACCCACAGGTTTCAGATCATCCTCACAATTCATCTTGGTACCTTGGGAGTCCATTTTATTTCTTTTACCAATATCCCAAGATTCTACTGTGTGTAGTTCAGTTCAGTTTAGCTCAGTCACTCAGTCGTGTCCGACTCTTTGTGGCCCCATGAACCACAGCACACCAGGCCTCCCTGTCCATCACCAACTCCTGGAGTCCACCCAAACCCATGTNTCCCACTCCCCTCATCTTGTGAGTTTTTACTAACATTATTTTAAAAAATGTTGGAGCACAAAGAATTTATATTATATATCTATAATTCTATAATTCAATAGTTATCATGGTTTAGTCTTACCTCTATAATTAAATGAACTTGTTGCCTACTGCCTGACCTTGTACTACAGTTTCTCCTATTCTGAATTATTTATTTAAAAAAATTGAGATTTAATTTTAGCTTGCCACATTTGCTTTTCAAGCATTTTTCAAGATGAGCTCCCAGTATTTCCTCTCTTGAAAATGTTGTTGCTTTCCTCCACATTGACCTGGATGGGTATAAAGTTTTGGTGTTCCAATCTCTTTCCTGTAAGACTGTAGGTATTGCTCCATTGCCTTTAGATACTGAATTTCACACTGTTCCATTTATCACTGCTCTTTGATTCATTCTTGATTAGGTTTTACAAGAAGGATTCTTGGATGCTTTATTCTACAAGTTCTTTCATATTAATATTTGCCTGTCACCTTTGTGTGTCTGATACTTGTGCCTTTATAGGTGATTCTATATGTTTTTCAAGGGGTTTGAATACTTAAATAATTCTTTCACAGTCTTTGAATTTCAATAATGCAGGACAGTGATGGCTTGTTGATAATTCCATATTGTAATTTTCTGGCACATGGTATTGGTTCTTCCTTTATAGTAGGGAATTTTCTTGTGTTATATCTCTAAACTACATTTCTATTCTGGTTTTGGGCTCTTCTTCAGGAACAATCTGTATGTTGGATGGCCTTTGTCTTTTATTTATATTATTTTATAAGTGCCTTAAAACTCCTTGTTTTTCCCAAAATTTATTTTTGACTATCTAATATTATTCCTCAATCAGTGAAACCTGGATTATTCACTGATGTTTCTAATTTGATTATTAGTTCTTTAATGATGTGACTTTGGTCTTCAAGATATTTTAGTAGCTATATAATTTCTCTTTTGGTTTCATTCTGTTGTTAAGTAATTTCACCTTTATATTTTTGATTATTGATTTCACGTTTCCATTAAATTTTTCTATAATCCAAATCACTATAGAAAATGTTCTTCTAAAATGGATATTTTGTCATTAGCATGATATATTCTTTTAGATATGATCAATTTGATAATTGCTATACCTTTTCTTTTTATCTTTCATCCTTTCTGCTTCTCTGATTGAGTATGGATGAAATCTTCTTGGCTCCCTTCTCTGTGTAGCTGAGTTCTGTTTTTCTCCTCAGCTACTTTTTAAAGCCTGAGATATTGAAGCTTTATTCACTTTTCAGTTTACTCAAGGGCACAGCCAGGAACTTGGGAGGCGGTGGAGGAAAGTCTTCTGGAGCTTTAGACTGGCTTTGCTGTGTGACCTGGGATCTGAGCTGTCTTTTGGAATTTTGGTAAATGCCCCAATCTGAATTTATGCCTCCTTGTCAGGGTGTCTTTGTTTCCTGGAGAGGGTACCCACAGGTTTCAGATCATCCTCACAATTCATCTTGGTACCTTGGGAGTCCATTTTATTTCTTTTACCAATATCCCAAGATTCTACTGTGTGTAGTTCAGTTCAGTTTAGCTCAGTCACTCAGTCGTGTCCGACTCTTTGTGGCCCCATGAACCACAGCACACCAGGCCTCCCTGTCCATCACCAACTCCTGGAGTCCACCCAAACCCATGTCAATTGTAGTAGGGGCCTTTTATCTCCAGGGTTTTAACCATGATATTTCCTTGACTCAAACTCTAGTCTTCTCTCCAGACTCAAGGCTGTTGGAAGAAGTCTCAAGATTTTGTTGAGTCACCCCTCACCCCATTTGGTTATTGGGAGCTAAGGCCAATGTTAGGAACCTACAGAGCCACACCATGAGCTTGACTCATTTCTTGGGCACCACTTAAATTTTTTTTAAAATTTATTTTTAAATTGAAGGATAATTGCTTTACAGAATTTTGTTGTTTTCTGTCAAACCTCAACATGAATCAGCCATAGGTATACATATATCCCTTCCCTTTTGAACCTCCCTCGCATCTCCCTTCCCATCTCACCCCTCTAGGTTGATACAGAGCTCCTGTTTGAGTTTCCTGAGCCATACAGCAAATTCCCATTGTTGACCACCACTTTTTGAAGTCTGTAGATGTTTGGATTATTGTTGATGAATTTTTTTGCTGGTATCATTATTCCTTAATTTCATAAGATCAGAGAGGAGGAGACTAGGTTTAGCTTCTTTTTGCTATGTTTACTCTGAAGCCATGACATACTTTACTTTTATATGCTCATATACATTGGCTGATTACTTTGAGATTTTGAAGTGTTAATATTAGGCATTTTTTTCCCCCACATGTACTTTTCTCTTCTAAAAAGTACAGGAAGACCTCTTTAGTTTTGACAATTCCCCAAATACAGTAAAGAATGGTGATAAGCTAAGAATAGAAAACAAACAAAACACAAATTAACTATAGCTAAAAACCAATATTAAACAAAGCAAACAACACCCTATAATTTTTTATTGAGTCCCACAATTGAGACCAAAGTCAAGATTTTCACAGATGGTATTATCCAGTTTGAGGTGAGTAATAGGTTCATTTTTCAGTTGAGTACAATGAGATTTAGAGACTTTAAATCACCTTTAAGCTCAAAGTCATACAGCTAATGAACATGAGAGCCAGGCTTTAAATACAAGCCTGTGAAGCTCAATACCCAAAGTTCCCTGCCATACTCCTCTAAGAAAGAGCCTAGAAGAATCCTGTACTCTTTGGTTGGAGGAAGTACTGAAAGGACAGCATCTTCGCCAGACAAAGAGAAGACAGAGGAACAAGTCAGTTTGTTGGTAAAAATATCCTATTTGTGATAGTTCCCCAAGAAACAGGTTCCCCTCAAAAATTTAAAGCATAATCATATTTTAGTTTGGGTTTCCAGAAGGAGGACTAACAGAATTATAGTGGAGAGGGACTTAGGGATGTTTACACAAGTTGCAGGAGACTTTATCAATAACTTGTTGCTATAGAACAAATCAGTGTTCAAACAACAATTATTTGTTCTCATTCACACTTATGAGTAGGCTGCGGTTCAGCCATTCTAGGCTTAACTCTCCTGGGCCTTACTCTAGGTTGCAGGTTGGGCTGAGGTTTCCTTCAGGTATCATCTTCCTTGTATCAGTGGACTGACTAGATTAATTTCTTTTCATGGTAATGGTAGGAGTGCAAGAGAGCGTACCCGTGCAAAAAAGTAAATGTGTTTTTGCTTGTGTCACATTTGCTAACAAATGTGGCCAGAGCAAATCACATGGCTGTGTAACAGGGAAGAGCAAAATCTGACTTCATGTTGGGTCCATTTTTTGACTTTAACCTTTTGCTTTTGTTGTTATAATCATACATAATAGTCTTGCACATTAAACTAAAGTTCCTTTGTGCAGCTCACAGGGAGGCAATTTGACTCTGCTCACCTGTGAATGGCTGCAGAAAAGAACATATCCTCTCCCTGATGCTGGCCAAGTGAGGCAAAACTTATGACTTTTTAATTTTACTTCCTCACTTCTTCCCCCTCTCTGTTCTATAAAAGAGATTGGCATCCAGACTCTGAGAAGATGTGTTTTTTTGGAACACTAGTCCACCATTTTCTTGGTCTGCTGGCCTTCTGAATAAAGTTGTGATTCCTTGCCTCAACACCTTGTCTCCCAATTTATTGGCCTGTCTTGTGGCAAGCAGAGTGAGCTTGCACTCAGTAACAGCTGAGCTCAAGATCAAGGTCCTCCAGTGGGAGGAACCACAAAGTCCCTGGGCAAAGAGGATGAATGCAAAGAGGATTGAAGAGTTGGGTCAATAATTTAATTTACCGCAGGGACAAGGAAGATTTCTTTTTAAAAGTGGACAAGCAAAATAGTCTGAAGGTCCTGAAATAAAAAAGTATTAAATTGAGAAGATTCCATCATATTTGAGAAGGTTATTTCTGGGAAGGCACAGGTTAGACTCTGCAGGGTGAGAACTGATGTTAAATGTTGAGGGCAGAAATGGGGTCTTGAATAAAAGTCAGAAATGACCCATTTGTATAAAACAGGTATAAAAGAGTTTCTGACTCCCTCATTTCTTGTTTGAAGGAAAAAGGTTTCAGCCTCCTAGACCTTTCCTGAGTTCCAAAGAGCAGATTCAAACTGTTACTGATTAAGGAATGAGGGGACTCAGAGACAATGGAAAGGCAGTTTAGAAACAATGGTGCAGCCATGGATCGGGGTCCTAGTTCCTCCTCAAAGGATATACAAAACCATCTGATATATATCTGAGTTTTTCTACAGTAACTAAGGGCCCCATCCAGGTGGAGGATGGTAACTTCAGGCTGAGCACAAGAATGTGGACCCCAGACTGGGTGGAGACTGGTTGGCTGGTGATTGTGATTCCTGTAACACTACTCTGTTATTTCATCACCAACCAATCAGGGGAAGGTCAAATATACAGCAGCCCTCTCCTCAGATTTTGCCTATAAAAACTCTTTCCCCTGAACCATCAATGGGTTTGGGCTTTTTGAGCCCATCGCCTGTTCTCCTTGCTTGTTGTTCAGTCTCTAAATCATGTCCAACTGTTTGTGACCCCATGGACTGCTTCCCCATCCTTCACCATCTCCTGGAATTTGCTCAAGCTCATGTCCATTGAGCTGAGGATGCCATCTAACCATCTCATCCTCTGTTGGCCCAGTCTCCTCCTGCCCTCAATCTTTCCCAGCATCAGGGTCTTTTCCAATGAGTCGGCTCTTCACACCAGGTGGCCAAAGTATTGGAACTTCAGCTTCAGCATCAGTCCTTCCAATGAATATTCAGGGTTGATTTCCTTTAGGATTGACTGGTTTGATTGATTGATCAAATTAGGATTAATCTCCTTGCTGCCCAAGGGACTCTCAAGAGTTTTCTCCAACCTTCCTTATGATCCAAATCTCACATCCATACATGACTGCTGGAAAGACAATAGCCTTGCCTATACGGACCTTTGTCAGCAAAGTGATGTCTCTGCTTTTTAATATGCTGTCTAGGTTTGTCATAGCTTTTCTTCCAAGGAGCAAGCATATTTGAATTTCATGGCTGCATTCACTGTCCACAGTGATTTTGGAGTCCAAGAAAATAAAGTCTCTCACTGTTTCCATTGTTTTCCCATTTATTTGCCATGAAGTGATGGAACTGGATACCATAATCTTCATTTTTTGAATGCTGAGTTTTAAGCCAGCCTTTTCACTCTCTTCTTTCACCTTCACCAAGAGGCTGTTTAATTCATTTTCACTTTCTTTCATTAGGGTGTTATCATCTGCATGATATTTGATATATTATATATATATATATTTGATGTGTGTGTGTATATATATATATATTTGATATTTCTTCTGGGAATCTAGATTCCAGCTTGTGATTCATCCAGAGTGGCATTTCGCATGATGTTCTCTGCATAGAAGTTAAATAAGCATGGTGACAATATACAGCCTTGACATACTCCTTTCCCAATCTTGAACCAGTCCATTATTTCATGTCCATTTCTAACTGTTGCTTATTGACCTGCATACATGTTTCTCAGGAGGCAGGTAAGGTGGTATGGTATTCCCATCTCTTTAAGACTTTTCCACAGTTTGTTGTGATACACAAAAATGTTTTAGCATAGTTAAAGAAGCGGAAGTAGATGTTTTTTTCTGGGGTTTGCTTGCTTTTTCTATGATCCAGTGGATGTTGACAAGTTAATCTCTGGTTCCTCTGTCTTTTCTAAATCCAGCTCTTACATCTGGAAGTTCTCGGTTCCTGTGTTGAAGCCTAGCTTGAAGGATTTTGAGAATTACCTTGCTAGCATGTTAAATGAGCACAATAGTATGGTAGTTTGGACCTTGCTTGGCCCTTGCCATAAATCTTCCTATGCTCCAGACTCTTACGTTTGGTTTGTTTGCCCTTACTGTGCATTGGGCACATAGATTTAGGTTTGACAATGCATTGTCTTGGGATCCTATTCACCTCATGCATTATATTTCTAGGTTGCAGTTCTCAGGAGAAAGAATTTGTTTCTATCTTTTTCTTTGTTAATTTTTTTGGCCCTTTACTCAGTGTCTGGCATGTGATATGCATCCCACTGTTCTTTATCAAACTCATGAGGGAATGAATGAATGAAATACGGCAGCTAGGTTGGGGAACATTTTAAGCTGTTGCTTTTTTCTGTGGCTTGCATAAAAAAAAGTGAATAATTAGGCAATACCATGTTAGGGTTAAACCAGAATCCAGAATTAACATGAATTCAAAGTGTGACTCTATTCTTAGATTAGACCCTCACAATTTGCTGAGCATTGGTTAAGAATTAACTCTGGAGAAAATGTGTGGGGAAGGTGTGGCCTCAGAGTGATCCAGAAAACAGGAAGTGAACAGCAAGTACTTTTCCAGATTGAAGAAAGAACCATCCAGAGACCTCCCTTCATAAATCAGATGGCAGCCCCCAGCTGTCTGTCTGAGAAATACTGAAATTGGAAATGCTCAGTAGCCAAGCTGACTTTTCCTTCTTCACATCTACAGGAGGTCCTGGATTCCTTGGTTTGTAATTACCTTCCAACTGAGCCTTTGTGAGGTAACACTGCTGGCAGAGCTGAAGCTACTGCAGCATTTTCTCTATTAATTTGACATTGCCTCAAGTCATTTTTATTTTATGGATGTAAAGACATCATGTTAGCTAAATCAATATTTAGGCCCTGGGAGGGTTTTTTTTTTTTTTTTTTTTTGGTATAGGATGTTGGTGGGAGGGTAGAGGAGAGGCTTTTAAAAAAAAACATTTCTCTTTCTCACTCATACTTTCAGATACCATTGGTGGTGATGTACCCTCGCTTAACTTTTAGGAGTGCAGGTGATGACTAGAAAAATTTTACATGTGTATGAACTTTCACCTCAGCAGTGGTCTCCTCATGAGGGCCCCTGGGCCTTGCTATGGTATCTTGTCCATATCTCAAGAGCAAAAGAAGCTATTACAATGCATTTAAAGCAAGAGAGGCTGGGGATTGATGACGTGATCAGATTTATAATTTGAAAAGGGACCTATTGAGAGATAGTTGCAGAAGTTTAGGTGAAAGAAAATGGTAACTTAAGACTCAAGTGGTGGTGGTAGAGATGAGAAGAGGGCTGCACTTGAGTGAATTTAAGAAACAAATTCACCAGAAGTTGGTAAATGCTTGAATTTGGGGAGATGTCAGGGAAAACAGCTAGTTTTTATCTAAATGATGACTCTCTTCACTGAAATGGGTTTGTTTTTGGACTGTGAAATACTATGCAGCCATTAGTGGGATACGGTAAATCAGTCTTTCAAAAATTCCTGACACAGTCAAATGTCCATAACATATTATTAAGCAAATTAGATAATAATATAGTAGAAACAATTTCTTACAATTTGTTGATGTGTTATCTATCTATCTATCTATTACCTATCTATTTTAGATGCTTTGAAAGGTTTTGTGAATATAGGTATCATGCTAATAACAGTGGTCATCCCTTGGGTATGGGTAAAATGATTGGGGACTTTCTCTTTAATGTACATTAATTTTGTCTGATGTTTTGGTGATAAACATGTTGTAATTTGATAATATTCCAATAGCTTCCCAGCAGGGAGTTCAGAAAGACTGGGAGCTGAGGATAAGTACTTTTGGCGACCTAGTGGAGGGGCTTACAGCCTGAGGGCAGAATGCAGACCACCAGCCTCAGCTCAGGAGCCAGTGAGAGGAAGTGAAGCTTTAGAAGGGTTCCCCGATGCTTTTCTTGTGCCAAAAAACCTTAGGATGTGAATGACCACGTCCCTAGATGGCATGTCACCCAGGGCAGTGCAACTGAGCTGTGCAGACGTGGCTCTCCAGCTAGTCTGCAGGGTGGCAGGGGCAGGAGTGGTTATACCTCTAGTGCATAAAACGTTCAAAAAAGGGAATAAAAGTCTGAGCAGGCAGAGGTGAAAACTTGAAAGGTTTCTACAGTTTATTTTTCTGAAGTTCTAGCCATCTGTACTTGGAGCCACAAACCACGCAGACATCCGTACCCATCAGTAAGACTGATGCTTGTCAAGGACGCCTGCAGTCAGTCCAAATGTGAGGAGGTTTAATCCTCTAATTATAGATGACTCCTGTAGCAACAGGCACTCTGAGCCCCCAGCCAGGATCACAAGAGATGCAATCCTGACTCCTCCAGGTAAATCCTGTGATTACCCAGCATAGGAAAAAGTTGGTATCTGAAGGTTTCTTTATTGGAAGCCCATGTGGGCACTGGCTTTCTGAAGCCAGGCTTCACAGGCCCCATGTGGTGCCCATCAGCAGCTCAGTCTTCTCTTCACCACAAAACCCATGCCATGCTGTTCAACCTGCCAACCAATTTGCACTGTGAGTTGCAATTAATACTCTTACTTACAACCCTGAGTGTTTGATGCAGCATAGCACAGTGTGGTCTGTTGGATCTGAATCCAGCCCCACCAGTTACCCAGCTGCATGAGTTTTGAAAAGCTGCTTTGTGCCTCCATTTCCCCATCTGCAGAATAGTAATAATACTAGCATCTACCTTATATGGTGGCTGTGAATATTGAGACTCTTAGGGTTGCACCTACAAATAGTAAGCACTCAATAAATACTAATAAATTTTGTAATATTCTGATCCATGTTAGATGTCCAGTGTCCTCAGAGTAAATTAATTCCACATCCATCATTGCCTATGTTATCAGTTTTTGAGTGAGGGTCCTCTAGGATTTTGGAATTGAGAGGAGTGTTTTTTTTTTTTTTTTTTTGAGGATGAAACAACTATGAGTACATAGTATATTGCAACAAAGTCACCTCAAAGTGACAGAATGGTTTCTAGACAAGCAGAGCTCAACTGTAACTATTCATGATTCATTTAAGCATGAAATGACTTGTGAGTGCTGATGGTGTCACAGGCATCAGGTTGGGTGCTACATGAAAACTGGGTCTTGTTGCTTGCCTTTTTGGAATTTACCAACGAGTGAGGGAAAGTGGCCAGTAAACAAGAGTAAGCAGTCAGTTGGAGAAAGAAATAGCAACCCATTTCAGTATTCTTGCCTGGAACATTCCATGGACAGAGAAACCTGGCAGTCTATGGGGTTGCAAGAGAACTGGACATGACTGAGCGACTAAACAACAAACAATGAACGCTGATACTGTAACAAATTGTGTTAGGTGCTAGAAAGAAAATAAGCAGGATTTGGATATGTAGTATTCTTCAGTTCAGTTCAGTTGCTCAGTCGTGTCCGACTCTTCGTGACCCCATGAATCACAGCACGCCAGGCCTCCCTGTCCATCACCATCTTCTGGAGTTCACTCAGACTCACGTCCATCGAGTCTGTGATGCCATCCAACCATCTCATCCTCCGTCGTCCCCTTCTCCTGCCCCCAATTCTTCCCAGCATCAGAGTCTTTTCCAATGAGTTAACTCTTCCCATAAGGTGGCCAAAGTACTGGAGTTTCAACTTTAGCATGAGTCCTTCCAATGAACACCCAGGGCTGATCTCCTTCAGAATGGACTGGTTGGATCTCCTTGCAGTCCAAGGGACTCTCAAGAGTCTTCTCCAACACCACAGTTCAAAAGCATCCATTTTTTCAGCACTCAACCTTCTTCACAGTCCAACTCTCACATCCAGACATGACCCATATGACTATACCATATGCTGGGCAATTATGAACAACACTACTATGAATATTCATGTATGTATGTTCATTCATATATGACCGAGAGATTTGATAAGTNTCAGCACTCAACCTTCTTCACAGTCCAACTCTCACATCCAGACATGACCCATATGACTATACCATATGCTGGGCAATTATGAACAACACTACTATGAATATTCATGTATGTATGTTCATTCATATATGACCGAGAGATTTGATAAGTTTTAGTTTTCTAGAAATTTGTCCATTTAGTACCAAGATCAGGATGATTGGGAGCAGGCACCCTAGATGTATGTAATAAAGGAAAATTACATATATTTTCTACAATTCTCTGCAAAGAATTTTAAGATGATCATGAAATTAGTGAAAGTGTCAGCTATTCCATCCCCCCCCCCAATCTTTAGTTGATTGTTAGTAAAAAAAATAGCTGAGATTTTTGCTGCATTTTAATTATATATATATATGAGTTTCATACTGGCACTTTTACAAAACTTATCCTTGAAAAATCACTATTTTCTATCTGGAAGTTAATTTGGAGGATTCTCAATGATAGGGTTAGCTCTTATCACACACCTTTGTTTTGAGAGTCAGGTTGTAACATNTCTGCCAGCCTTCAGAAGTTGTTTTGTGGAATTTACTCAGCGTTGGATTGTTCTTTTGATGAAATTGTGTGGGAGAAAGTGATCTCCCGTCTTATTCCTCCGCCATCTTCCCGCCCTCCACACACCTTTGTTTTGAGAGTCAGGTTGTAACATCTGGGAATCATTTGAGAGTGCCTGCTTTGCGTGCAGGTTGTTTCTCCAACCCCTGTGGTATACTATGTGTTCCTGGATCTAAGTAATTAACAACCACAGTACAGTGATTGGAAAGACAAAAAAATGGAACTGGGGTTACATAAACTCTGTCATTCTGTGACCACTTGAATTTGATAAAAGATGTTTGAAAGCAGCTAGAATGGTTCCCAAGAACAAAGGCACGAACAGTATTGCTGTTTCTGGACGTTATTGTGAAGTGATATTTTTATGAATTTTGACCATGCTTACTGTGTTTAAGGCTTTTCCTAACTTTGTATCAGTTTCTTCATATGAAATGTAGTTTTCAAAATTAAGCTTAATAAAAAGTATCTTCTGCTCAACTCTAAGTTGAGAGAAATTGACAAGTCTGGGTTGACTGCCCATGGACGTGAATATGTCAACAAGATCAATTTTGATGAAGTCAAATAGCAACAAACATTCAGAAGACAGACTCAAAAATAAAAATTATATTGTTTGTGTTTATTACTGTGATGGATCAGTATATAAGTATAAGTATTTTCCCTTTAAAAATACATTGAGGCAATGAAAAAGTATTACTCTAGGGACTCCTCTGGTTAAGTCCAGAGGTTACAACTCCATGCTTCCATTGTAGGGACATGAGTTTGATCCTTGGTCAGGGAATGCATGATGTGGCTGGAAAAGAAGAAAAAGACTACTCCATTACTTTCTTCATCTTTTATGATAATATTTATTTTACTAAAGCAGTTTTTCTTGGTATGTGTCTGTGTGTGTACATTAGCATACAGAGTTCAATAAAAGAAAATTTTACTGTCCGTGTTTTTTTTCTGGCCATTATTATTATTTGTTTGATTACATGTGTAGTCTTGAAAACAATATTGTTGAACAGAAGTTGAGGGTATTCAAAACGCTCTGCTCTGCATATCAAACATGCCACGTGTGTCACCATGTTCATTTCATTTACTTTTTCAAATTAATAGCCTTGAAGTTGTTCATAATTTTTTCTTATCTGTTTAACATCTTCAGCATCTGAACTGATTTCCTTTCCATTCCTTGCTGTTAGTTATGTGTTGACTCTTATTCTAGAGGATCAATTTGGACTGCTTTTCCTTTCTCTTTTTTGTTTGCTTTAGGTTTCACTGATTTCTGTTATTCCTTTTCTCCCCTACTTTCCCTAATTTTTGAGATGATGCTAACTGATTAATCCTTCTCTTTACTAATAAATAAATTTTAATGCTAATACTTGCTATAGGTTTCAGTGTTATAGTATTTTCATTGTCATTTAGCTCTGTTTTCAAATTTCCATTATTAATTCTTCTGTGATCTGTTCAGTTCAGTTTAGTTCAGTCGCTCAGTCATGTCCAACTCTTTGCAACCCTATGGACTGCAGCATGTCAGGCCTTCCTGCCCATCACCAACTCCCAGAGTTTACTCAAATTCATGTCCATTGAGTC
>SJYV01011018.1:6573-33043 GCA_006410875.1 Neotragus pygmaeus | reverse complement strand
CCCCCCCCCCCCCGCCAAATTTCTACTATCTAGAGTAACAGGTTTTCACTAGTTTTCTGGTGTAACGTAACTGACAATTCCGTTTTTCACGAGGGCACTCTGCCTCAGCCGTTCTCTCACTTTCCAGTGCACGTTCGTCATCTGAGGATGGAGTAAGGCTGGGATTCAGGCGGGCTGGGCGGGACCTGAGATTCCGGATGTCTGACAAGCTCCCAGGTGATGCCTGAGTGACTGGTCTGTAGCCCACACATGGAGTAGTGAGGCTCTAATGAGCACCAGCTCTTGACAGTTAAAGCAAAACCGGCAGATAGATCCAGGAGGATGCCAGAACACTCTGAGCGGGGGCAGCCTAAGATTTTGGCAATCTGCTGCCCACAGACCTTTCTGTTGAGGGGTGGGATTGGCGGAGCCAGTCTGCAGCTTTGCAGGCTGTCAGGCAGTAGGAGGCCCCATGCTCCCAGCCTCTTACCTGATGCTGTGAGAAGCGATTTAACAGGACAGCCCAGGACAGATGGCTGCACCCCCTGAATCGGCACTGGAGGGGCAAGCCAGCTCCAAAAAGGCAGCAGGTGGGACCAGGGTAGACTCCACGCTGTTGGCTGGCTCCCCGGGTGGGTCTGGACTGAGCAGAGAGAGTCGCACAGGAGAGTAGCCCCTCAGAAGGGCTTGGACACCACTTCCCAGGTGCCCAGCTCTGCAGGGAGAATGGGCAGCCAGGCACACGCTCTCCTGGCGTGGGAGGCTCTCCCAGGGTAGGGGGTGATGTGACAAACAGTTGGTGCTGCTCTGGTTATCCTGAAGCCATTGTTTCTGCAGGTCTGGGAGTGGGAGGTGGTATTGAGTTCGGTAGGAAGTGAGTAAAGCATTTCAAAGTGGTGATGCATGCAAAGGACTGTTTGTACCCACTGTTCTGTGTCAGGAGTGGAATTTCGCTATCAGTCAACAGGTATAAAGCATTGTCTTTACATTACTTATTAAACCAACTTATTCAGAGAATTATAGAAGTAATTATCCTAGCAAAAAAACCTGAAACAAACAAAAAGGCAAAACAACCTTTAATCTCATTGCCCAAATATAACCACTGTGAGGGCATTTAGGCATTTGTGTTTCTAATTTTTATTCCCTTCTATATCTGTTTTTATTTTTTAAAAAAGTTATTTGATGTGATATTAAAACCGGTTAATATTTCTGATGAAGGATGTTAAAGTAAATTTGTGCTATTCATAGGTTTTCAAAACTAGAATGACAGTCTGTGAAAGTCTTTGTGGTAGAACTGAATTGAGTTCTTTTGCTCCCCGGAAGTCCAGAGATCCTGAGTAAATCTTAAACCCCAAGTTTATTGGGGATTTGCATCTGAATATCTTTGCTCCAGCTGAATAAATGCTCTTTCTCTCTGTCTCCCTCACACACATACACAGGCTGTTTTGATTGTATAGGGTTTTAACACATTTTTTAGTTCTTTCCAGCATCTCTCCAGGAATAGAGAGTAACTTTCTCTAGATTATATATGGGGACAGGAGAGTTACAATGATTTAAAGAATAATTAGAGGTCTTAGTTCAGATCTTAGTGTCTTTTAGGCTTGTCTTTACAGCAAGCAGTAATAGAATAATAAGATTTGGGTTGCGAGAATGGTCACCCTGCCTGAGTTAGGCAGGCAGGCCTATATTACACTGACTTATTTATATAGTTCTTAATAACAAATCACCCCAAAACTTTATAGAATAAAGCTACCACCGTCTTATCATGGTTATAGACTCTCTGAGTTGGGAATTGAGGCAGGGAACCATGGGGATGTCTTGTCCCAGCTCCATTTGCTAAACCAATCAGTAAGCCTCAGTGAAAGCCTCAGCCTTTTGGGGGCCACAGCTGTCTGGAAGCTTCTTCCTTCACATCTATGGTACCTGGGTTGGGATGACTCCAGGACTGGACTCAGCACCCACGTGTAGGCTCTCTTTGTGGCTTGAGCTGCTCCGAGCATGGTGGCTAGCTTCCACAAGAGAGGATTCCATGAGACAGAGAGGAAATTGCGTGGACTTGTACCACCCCGCTTCAGAAGCTGGACAGCCTCACTTCTACCCGCTTCTATTGGTCAGAGCCACTGTGAGCCTGCCCAGATTCAAGAGGTGGGGATTCAGACTCTGCCTCTTAATAGAAGGAATCAGAATGTATGGCCAATGTAAAAAAAAACCACACACATAAACTAATTTAGCCCATACTACATCATGGCACTGATTCAACAGAAAATTAACTTGAGTAGAAGTCAGCAAAACTATAAAACAATGAACTCATTGTCAATGGGGTGGGGGGAGACGAGCTCTGTATGTTGTGAACAACTAATGAAAATAAGTGAAGTCAGTAGAAAAATTGAAATTGACCTAAGTACCTAGCAACTGGGGAGTGGCTTAAATAAACTAAAAACCTACTTCTACTAGAAATACTGTGCAACTTTTAAAATAAATAAGGTAGCTCTGTATGGACTAACATGGGAGTATGTCCATCTATTAAGTGAAAATTATTTATAGAAAGTCATGTATTCAGTGACGCATTAATATTTTAATGTAACATATATAGGAAGCAGTCTTATAGGAATTGCACCAAACTGTTAATGGAGGTTTCTCATGGGGATGAGAATAGGACTTGGTTGATTGTTAGTGTGAAGGAGAACTTGTTACTCTCTCTGCTGCTGCTGCTAAGTCACTTCAGTCGTGTCCGACTCTGTGCGACCCCATAGAGAGCAGCCCACCAGGTTCCCCCATCCCTGGGATTCTCCAGGCAAGAACACGGGAGTGGGTTGCCATTTTCTTCTCCAATGCATGNTTTTCATGCATTGGAGAAGGAAATGGCAACCCACTCCAGTGTTCTTGCTTGGAGAATCCCAGGGACGGGGGGGCATGGTGGGCTGCCTTCTATGGGGTTGCACAGTCAGACACGACTGAAGCGGCTTAGCAGCAGCAGCAGCAGATATATTCCAATGTCTCCGGGTTTATAGTCTATGGGAACTTGAAAAGAATTTGTATCCTACTATTGTGTGAAAATTGTATAAATCTTAATTATGTTGAATTGGTTCATAGTGCTTTTCAGGTCTACTCTATCTTTCTACTTTTCTGTCTATTCATTCTGTTAGTTTTTGAAAGTTTGATATTGAAACTCCACCTAAAAATCATCATCTGCTTAAAAAATTGTAATATGTAGTAGAACTATTTGTAACTTTGTTCTGTATTTTACAAGTCTCCTGTAAATGTGTTATCATACTTTTATAATTTAAAAAAGAAAGAAAGAAAGAAAGAAAAAAAAACAAGAACTGAACCACTAAGACAGAGATTGGCAAAGATTTCCTGTAAAGAGTCCAATATTAAATATTTTCCTCTTCACCGACTGTGCAGTCTCTGGTAACTACTCAGCTCTGCCACTGTAGCATAAAAGTAGCCATTGACAATACGTAAGCAAATGGGTATGACGGCATTCCAGGAAAACTCTATTTACAAAAATAGGCGAATTGGGTTTTGCCCACAGGCCAGAGTTTGCCAACCTCTACACTACAGTGATAGCTTCCCTGGTGGCTCAGTGGTAAAGAATCACCTGCAATGCAGGAGATGTGAGTTCGATCCCTGGGTCAGGAAGACACCCTGGAGGAGGGCATGGCAACCCACTCCAGTATTCTTGCCCAGAGAATCACATGTACAGGGGAGCTCGGCAGGCTACAGTTCATAGGGTCACAAAGTGTTAGACACAACTGAAGTGATTTAGCATGCACACACCCACACCAGAGCAATAATCTTCTTTCCATTGCTGAGTGGGCATAGACAGTGAGAAACCAACACAAATGGATACCCTGGCCTGCAAGGATAGATGGGAGTATCCTTGTGTGCTGGAGTCAGACAGACTCAGGGGATGTGATAAAGTGCCTCCCAGATGCTGCAGGGAACCAGCTGAGATCACAAAGTTCTGGACAAAATATTACCATACTCTCATCTTTGCTGAAATGGCTGCACAAGTCTCTCCTAAGTCCTAACACATCCAGCCATACCACTTTTTTCTCTGGAAATGATAAGACTTGGTGTTTTTATATTCAGTATGACCCATTCCCTAAGGAAATGTGTAGCTGAATTTCAGAAAAGTTCTTTTCTTTTACTTCTTCAAAGTTAACTGTGTGTTCAGCTCTCATACCTAGCTTAGCACACACTCTACCATTTCAAATCATTTTCTCTTAAAATTGGCCACACAGAGAGGTATCATCTAATTATGCTTACATAGCCTAAAAGACGCTGTCTCTTTATGCTTTTAAGCTCATTTTCTTTTCCACACACTTTCCTTTTTTCCTCAAATGGATACATCCAATTATTCTCCTCTTGGGTGTTTTAATTTCACACATTTTTGTACATGTAGAAAGCCCATAGATTGCACTACATTCACTGGTAAATCATCAAAAAAACATTTAGATGAAAGAAAATTCTTGTAAAAACATATCTTTTGTAGCAACATAAGCAGAAGATCATTCCTTGTTTTAAACCACATAACTAGAGATGAGGAAGAAAACAAGATTCCATGATTTGAATTCTTCTTTAACAACTTTTTCATTTATATAGCATTTTTACAGTTCACAGAGCTCTTTCTCATTGAAGTTGTGTAATTCATACATTTCTTTATTTGACCTGTAGCAAAAATGAAACTCAGAGGTTAAGTGCTTTGTAAACTTTACACAGAAAATGAGTAACAAGACTGGGTCTACAATTCAATATCCCTTTATCTCAATTCAGTATGCTTTTGAATGGGAATTACTTATAACTATCCTGTGAATTACAGAAATTTTAAGTTATTTATTTATGGCTACTAACTTCTCACAGAGGCTTTATAATGCCGTGTCATTCAACTTTCTCCATGTCCAGATGTTGGCTGTAACTGCCTGACTTTTTGTTTGTTTGTTTCTGTTGTAATGCAGATAGGTCCTAAGCATGATATGTGTTCACTCAGTTGTGTCCAACTCTCTGTGACCCCATGGACTGTAGCCCACCAGGCTTCTCTGTTCATGGGATTCTCTAGGCAAGAATACTGGGGTGGGTTGCCATTTCCTTCTCCACTAAGCATGGTAAATTATTTGCAAAGATGGCTACAAAGCCTCTTACCCTTATATGCTCATGACTTTGCCATTCTTTCTAGTGAGAGATGGCATCTATTCCCCTGCTCTTGGGTCTGGGCTGACCTTGCGATTTGCTTGAACAATAGAATGCAGCAATGTGACATAGTGGAACTTCCAAGCCCAGGCCTCAAGATGCCTCTTGGAACATGGTGATGCCATGTGAAAGAGCGTGGCTCTCTTGCTTGAGAATTAAGGGCCATGGGTAGACAGTTCCAGCTAAATGGCAATGCTGAATGGCAGGTGAATGAAGCCCCCTTGCACTATCCAGCCCTATTCAAGCCTCTAGGAGACTGAACCACACAAGTGATTCTAAATGACACCAGTAGAAGTAGATAACTAAGCTCATCCCAAATTGCTGATACAGAAAATAAGGAGTGAATAAAAACTGTTGTTGTTTTAAGCCACTAAGTTTGGGGGTGATTTGTTATGCAGAGTATACATAATTGATAAACAAGGGATGAGAGATTTCATGGCCGTTATTTTGAGGAGACAGTGGAGATTTTCCAAAGATTGGGAGCTACATTTAATGCCTCAGAGAATGATGAGTTTCCTCCATTTTTGCTATATCAATTTCTCAGGCTTATTTCAGAGTAATGTTCATGCATACTCAGTCGTGTCTGACTCTTTGCAACCCCATGGACTGTGGCCTGCCAAGAATGGGTTGCCTATAAAATTGCCTGGAGTGGGTTGCCATTCCCTTCTCCAGGGGATCTTCCTGACCCAGGGATCGAACCTGCATCTCCTGCATTGGCAGGTGAATTTTTTACCACTGAACCACCGTGGAAGCCCTAATAGATAAATAGCATATGCCTATTATATTAAGTTCTCACAGACCTGCTCAAGCTCTCCATAGGAGTGATCTCTGATAGCAAGTTTCTGTTGCTTGACTCTTTGCCATCAGCCATAACTAATTTATCCATGAATGAATATCCAAGAATGGATACTATTACAAGCTGGGCAAGTTTATCTGTCTGTGGTGAATCTGAAATACTGAATGGAAATCTAGAGACTAGAAACCTTTGAGAACTAAGTATCTTTAACAGTATGGCTCTGGAACAAAGGCTCAGACTGCTCTGAGGTCCCAGAGACATACCAGTCCCCACCCTTCCTAAAGAAGTGGCTGTTCAACTCTTCATTAGNAAATACAGAATGGAAATCTAGAGACTAGAAACCTTTGAGAACTAAGTATCTTTAACAGTACGGCTCTGGAAGTACGGCTCTGGAACAAAGGCTCAGACTGCTCTGAGGTCCCAGAGACATACCAGTCCCCACCCTTCCTAAAGAAGTGGCTGTTCAACTCTTCATTAGACTCTGTGACATATTTTAGTATTCATCCAACAAATCCCCTTTCTCACATAAGCTTCCTTGAGTTGGCTTTTGTTCCAAGTAAGTCTAAATGCAAGTCCCAATCTGCGCTTTAGCTGAGTAGGAGCTCAAGGCTGGGGTTCCTGTGGGTTTCTCAGGGGGTCATGCACCTCTCCCTGCTCATTTATTGTGTGGGATATAGAAGTAAGCAGCTGCCTAGGAAAATAACTTCATTGTATAGTGAGGTCAGGGGAGCTGGGATCTTATCTTTCTTCCTGGTTCCACTGATGTCAGTGCTGACATCAGATACAAGCAAGTCTCTATCAATAATGATTTCACTGATGAACGCTCTCCCAGTCCCAATCACTGCATGCTCCTATCACACGGACATCAATCCTNAGCTGGTATCTTACCTTTCTTCCTGGTTCCACTGATGTCAGTGCTGACATCAGATACAAGCAAGTCTCTATCAATAATGATTTCACTGATGAACGCTCTCCCAGTCCCAATCACTGCATGCTCCTATCACACGGACATCAATCCTGTGCTGTCCAGTTCAGCCTTGGTGATGGCAGTAGGAAGAAGCAAGTGTAGATGATGACACCTGCAACTAGTTTCTCAGGAAACTGGGTTTTTGGTAGCCTGTGGTGCCAGGTACAAGGTCTTTCTCCACTGCCCACCTGGGCAGCTCGGACCATTGTATTCCCTTGTTCTCTGTGGCCTCTATAAACTACTATAATATACTAATTTTATTTAAGAAATCTTAGTTAAAAAGAGCAGGCATCTTACATAATTACCACAATTCAGGGCCCAGAAAAAAGACTGCAGGTTACACAGTCATTTTCTATTATATTTGTTCAGGGAAAGGTGAATGCTGCCAAACAGCTCCTGAGGGCATCTTGTTTTCAGTAAGAGCTCACACAGTCACGTGGCTAAATTTCACCTATTTCATTCAGGACAAGTCTTGGAATTGATTCAGTTTTGTTACTGAAAAGGGAAAANGGACTGCAAGGAGATCCAACCAGTCCATCCTGAAGGAGATCAACCCTGGGATTTCTTTGGAGGAATGATGCTGAAGCTGAAACTCCAGTACTTTGGCCACCTCATGCGAAGAGTTGACTCATTGGAAAAGACTCTGATGCTGGGAGGGATTGGGGGCAGGAGAAGGGGAAGACCGAGGATGAGATGGCTGGATGGCATCACTGCCTCGATGGACGTGAGTCTGAGTGAACTCAGGGAGATGGTGATGAATAGGGAGGCCTGGCGTGCTGCAATTCATGGGGTCGCAAAGAGTCGGACACGACTGAGCGACTGAACTGAACTGAAGCCCTCTACTTATTTTCTGTTATACAGTAGCTGAGTCCTGCGTCAACAATGATATGATTTTAACTAGTATCATAATGAGAGCTAGTAAGAGTGACTTTCTGTGTGTTGGTGACTGAGCTATGCCCTGGCCTGGCAGTAAATTCGGTGGATCCTTCCTGCCCTTGTGAGGCAGTTACCGCTGATAGAGACACCCAAGAAGTGATTAGCAGAGGACTGGCCCACAGTAACTTGGTGTTTGCCCACTCTGATCCATCACGCTCAGTGCCCTGGGAGGCAGACCATTATGGCAGTCATGTGCGCCCCTTGCACTCTGGCTTTGGGGAGATAAGTTACGGTGTTTATTTGCCTTGTGCTCTCTCCTTCCCCAGGCTCTGGGTGGAGGCATTGCTGGGTTCCTTTGCTATAAGCCTTAGTTCCCGTTGGGGATACCTCTCCTGCTGCTGTTGTTGCAGCCCAATTCTTGCTACAACTACTTCCTCCTCTTGACCCTTCAGACCCAGGGAAGTCATGGCTCTCTGATGTTGCTAGATTCCAGGTACCCCACAATCCTTAGCAAATAATATTTCTGTTAAAGTCTTCTCAGCTACCTGTTTGAGTACCATGTCTTCCTTCCTGTACCCTGACTCATCAGATGACACCCCATCTTACAAATGAGGAGGTTGGAAGGTAGAGATCTGTAAAGAACTGGGATTAGAATCCCCGCTGTTTCATGTTACAGCCTGATTTGCTGTTTGCCTGTAGTGACTAGGAGATTCCCATCATTCTCCTCAAATTAAGGAGAAACCCGAGGGAGAAAAAAAAGTCTGTTTGATAAAACTGTGGGGTTGTGAAGTTAACAGTCTAGCTCTTACACATTTAAATCAATGGCATCTTTAGTTCACAGTCTTCCATTTCTTCCCTGTGGAATTTCCACCAGGATCACTTTATCACCCAGGAAGGAGAAATAATTAATGAAAGCAACAAAACATTCAATTTGCCACCTTATTTCCCTGGTTGGACTCAAGTTGACTGCTAGTTATTTGTGAAAATCTTTGTGGACCAAGTTTCTGGGTATTTCAAAGAAATATGTGATTGAGTTGAAGAACATTCCCCAAGAGGCAACTAAAAATGTGCTCAGTAATGACAGCCAAGTTGGAGGGAACGTAGAGCTTCTCAGGTGGCTGTTTTGAAAGACAGAGGATTGCTTCTGTGTGTGATCTCTTGACTTAGAAATACCAGAACGTAATCATGTTACCCAAGTCTCATCCCAGTGTATCCTGACTCTGTATTAATTTCCGTGACCTGCAGAGGACCTCGACGCTGACTAGAATGACCAGGCTTGAGGGCAACTGCCCCACCCCACCCCTTATTGCCTTAACTCGGCTGTCTTTGCGGCAACACAGCCTAATAGTTAAGAGCTAAGTCCTCGACCCAGGCTCATTGGTGCCAATTCAAGCTCCACAAATGACCACTCTGTGCTTTAGTTTTCTCATCGTAAGTGGGAATGGTAGTGCCTACCTCTCATAGCTCTTGTGAGGATTAAATTCTGTGAAGGGCTTAGAAGAATGTCTAGCACAATTTATGTGAGCTCTGTCTTGGTGAGTATATCGTTGTCATCATCTTCACAGTTTGGGACTCACATTGAGTTCTTCCTCTCTGTGATTACACTTATCCAGCACATTTCAGTAAACTTGTTTTTTACTGGGAAGAATACAGAGATTAATTCCCTGAAGTGCCTACTTTTGACAAGGTTATGTCTAAGTCATGGACTATGAGGAAATGACCCAAAGGAGGAAGAAGGAATTAAAAGCCTGGTGTGAAAGAGAGCATGCTGGGAAAAGAAGGTACCACTCTAATAATGCTGCTTCTTACAAAGCTGGGACCTGAGGTCCAGTGAGGCTCAGATGCGTGTTTTGGCTGGTTTCTGTGGATAAGGTGTTAACTAGCCAGGTACCCTTTGTCCTTCAGCCACTACCTTTTGTGCCTCTGTGTCTTCACTTACGAAGTGTTGTTAATACTTGTTGCCTCTCTAGTTTCTGGTTCACTTGGTGGACCAAACTATTTCAGACAGACAGTCCTGTGTGTGCCATAAAGATGGAGGGTATTCAAAGCCTGTGTGTTGAGTAGGAGTTGCCTCAGAATGGTGTGTGTGTGTGGAGTGAAGCTCAGGCTTAGGAAGGGTAGAGAACTCCACCCAGCTCTCCCTGCATTAACTTCAGGAATCGAGCAGAGCTGTTCCACCCAGAAAACAGGGAGTGGCAAAACCCTACCCATTGGCTACAGAATGGCCAGTGGGGGAAGGGAAGGAACTGGTGAAAAATGGGGTCCCAAAACCTGCATTCCTCATAGATGAGGTTGTTGAATTCTTAGGTATGATCTGAGCCATGGACACCAAGTTGTCTAAAGCCAGTGGAGAAGATGAAGGGAGATTGGACTATAAGGCCTTCCTTGATGATGGATTACTCTATTTGTCAAATTTTCTGTAGAGGCTATTATTTTTTTGTTTTTGATAATTTCATTGGTTTCCGTTTTGGTTTTTTGTTCTCTTTTTTGGTTGGCTGTGTCTTCGTTGCTGCTTGCGGGCTTCCTCTAGTGGCAGCAGGCGGGAGCTGTCTCCCTTGTGGTGCGTGGACTTCTCACTGCTGTGACTTCTCTCGTTGCGGAGCATGGGCTCTCGAGCTCAGCCTCGTAGTTGTGGCCCCCACCGGCTCAGCTGCCCCGCAGCACATGGGATCTTCCCGGACCAGAGATTGAGCCCGGGCCCCCTGCGTTGGCAGGTGGATTCTTAACCACTGGATCACCAGGGAAGTCCCTGTGGGGGCTGTTGTTAATTTTCTTTTTCCCACCCTTCCAGTGAAAATAAAATCTTATGGTTTGACTGATTAGAAGAAGTCTTTCTTAACTTCAAACACTCTGATTCTCTTGAATGAAAATAGTAAAGCAGTAAAACTGTTGTGACATTTATAGTCTTTGCCATAATGTAGACCTATGGATTGACTTAACCCTCTGACTAGCTCTAAGGGAGAGAAAGCAAGCTGTGTGTGTGTGGCGGGGAGTGGGGGGTGGGGAGGGAGAAATGTGAATCCTTCTCACATGAAGTAAATGGACTGCATGGTGTCACTTTTGAGTCACAGGGCAGGTCTGAGAACACACCTGGCCACTGTGCTACCGTCACTTGGGGTGAAGAGTTTGCACATTGTGTGTAAACACCTTCTCGCACTTCCTCACCCAAGTCATTACTCAGCTATCGCCCCTCTTTCTTCTTTCTCTTAAAATTGTCTAACAATATGATTACAGGAATAAAGACTGAATTCATGCTGCTTGAATCTAAAGACACATGCAGTGGAAGCTTAAGTAAACCATGTCCTGACTGAACAGTTTTTTCTGCAGGGACTGTTCAGGGAGAATCACTATTTAGAGTGAGAAGACATACACAAGTTAATAATTTCTGGAGTTTTAAATCATCTGCTCCATGTAGAACCTTATTTCAATATAACAGGTATATGACTGGAAGCAAAGGTTTCTGTAATACATGAACTTTAAAAATCAACTGTGGTTCAACTTTGTCCTCTTGTATACATATAAGGGGACTGAACTATTTGTGGAAGAGCATGTGGTTTAGAACCATAGCTGAATCTGAGCTGCCTGGCCCTAGAGCCTCGGGCAAGTCCCTAGCTCTCTGAACCTTGTTTTCAGTTCAGTTCAGTTGCTCAGTCGTGTCCGACTCTGCGACCCCATGAACTGCAGCATGCCAGGCCTCCCTGTCCATCACCAACTCCCAGAGTTTACCCAAACTCATATGCATTGAGTTGGTGATGCCATCCAACCATCTCATCCTCTGTTGTCCCCTTCTCCTCCTGCCCTCAATTTTTCCCAGCGTTAGGGTCTTTTTCAAATGAGTCAGTTCTTTGCATCAGGTGGCCAAGTATTGGAGTTTCAGCTTCAACATCAGTCCTTCCAATGAACACCCAGGACTGATCTCCTTTAGGAGGGACTGGTTGTATCTCCTTGCAGTCCAAGGGACTCTCAAGAGTCTTCTCCAACACCACAGTTCAAAAGCATCAATTCTTCGGCACTCAGCTTTCTTTATAGTCCAACTCTCACATCCATACATGACCACAGGAAAAACCATAGCCTTGACTAGAGGACCTTTGTTGACAAAATAGGACCTGGTTTTACTCCTAGGTAAATTAGGTCATCTGTCTAGAGCAGTTGTTGGTGAAGTTTAGTAACTCCGTGTCAGACCACTAGCACAAAGCCTAGTCAATTAACATATAAATGCCAGCTGCTACAGAACCCAGTATTCCATATCTGAAGTGCACCTAGGGCTTTGTCATAGAGCAGGTGATCAGCTGTAGGCTTGATGGCTGAAGTTTTAACACATTGGTTCGACAGACTCTACTTTGATGAGATATAATTTACGCAGCTGCTGCTGCTAAGTCTCTCCAGTCGTGTCCGACTCTGTGTGACCCCATAGTCCGCAGCCCTCCAGTCTCCGCTGTCCCTGGGATTCTCCAGGCAAGAACACTGGAGTGGGTTGCCATTTCCTTCTCCAATGCATGAAAGAGAAAAGTGAAAGTGAAGTCTCTCAGTCATGTCCGACTCTTTGCGACCCCATGGACTGCAGCCTACCAGGCTCCTCCGTCCATGGATTTTCCAGGCAAGAGTATTGGAGTGGGGTGCCATTGCCTTCTCCATATAATTTATGAGATACTTGTATAAAATTTTAATCTCTTCGTGACACTTGAAAAAATTTTTCAAAGTTCCTTTGGTATTTTTTCCTTATATGTCAATTTTTAAAATATAGATTCCGAATTGAATATAAAATTCAAAACGGATATAAACAAATAAGAAAGGAAGCTCTTTCTTATAGTAGATGGCTTCAAGATAGAAGGAATAATGGAGTTAGAAAATCCTCAGCAGATGCTGCCCTTGGTGGACAGTTTTCATGAGGAAAGGATATTTACATAGTCACAAAGTGTCTCCCCTCAAGTCACTTACTTATCACAAAGGGAAAAAGAGTGAGTATTCAGTGGAGAAACCAGGCATACATCGTCTTCACCAAGTGATTAAAGGCAGCGTCACTCGTGCAGAGAGTCAGACTCAACTGAGCAACTTGGCATGATCGCAGGCACACATATTAAGACAAACCAACGTCGGTGCCTCCTGATCTGAGCCTGTTAAAAGGGTACAGTTTGAGTTTTGTTGTCTAAGTGCCAGAGGTTCAAAACCTGAATCAGGAGGAAACATCAGACGAATCTGGTGGATGCTCTACAGAATTAATGGTCTGTAATCCCATCAAATATAAGATCAACAGAGACAAGGACTGATAACAGTTCCAGATGCAAGGAGGCTAGAGAGACAGGGCAGCGAAATGCGTGGGACAAAGAGAAATCTATAAAGGACATTATTGGGACAGGAGGTGAGACTTGAATATAGACTGTGGATTGGATGGTCGTGTCATATCGATATTAAATTTCCTGATTCAGATAATTATGCCAGGTTCATGTAACAGAATGCCCTTGTTCTTAAGAAATACACACAAAATGAACTATAATGAGAAGGAAGGTAAAGAAACCGTAGCCCAGGGCTAGAGGGGTTCACATTGGTCATGACGTGCTCAGCTCTTTAGTTGGCTTTATTCTTGCCCACTGTGATACTGGCAGAGGTGTGCAGAAAGCTGACAGTAAGGGAAATGCATTTTCCTTGAAAAGAGGTGAAATACTACATACACTGTGGATGTCATACCTTTGGATGGATGAGTCACAATGTGTGAAGAACTGGTAGGAACTCTAGGAATGGTGTTTGAGACCCGGATCTTTATTGACCTATTAAGTACTTAATTTCAATTTTTTTTTCTTTTGAGCAACCTCCAAGTGGATGGGATTAGGATAAGAGTATTTTAAATATTTGGAAGTGTTTTTATATAAATTAAGCTAATATTAAGCCATTAATAGTATTAAAGAGACGATAGATTTAAAAGTGCTCCCATTGGGCAGACAGGAAGTAAAACCCAGGGAAGATTAAGTGACCTGTCCCTGGTGGTTTCTCCCAGACTTTGAACTTTCATCTGTATGACCTCCTACAGTTGGGTTCTTTTATAGACCATAATTCTGTGTACTTTCTAGGAATAAAAGAAAGTATAAATATAAGAAACAGAAGAAAGAAAATGTCTCTGTTGTAGTTTAGCAGTCATTTTTGTTTTGAAAAGAAAATTCGACCAAAGAGATGCCTTTGCTACTTTGAAATTTTTTGGTTCTGTGAAATTGCCTCTTCAGGCCAAATTCAATTTAAGATCTGTTCCTGTTAATCGGTAAGGGGTCTGGTGTCTTTAGGACTCTCCCAATTGTCTGCTCTACTGTGCCTGTGTGAGTTGATGGGTGAGTTCCCCAAACCCAGCTCTCTGTCTTGCTGAGAAGCAGCTGAGCAGTGGTTTAAGGGTGAGGTGATGGAGCTGGAGCGCCAGCTTGAGTCTCAGCTCTGCCTCTTGCCAACTGTGCATGCTGGGCAAGGATAATGATGATAACAATGATAATCCTCAGAAGACTGTGAATATTAAGTGTGTTAACTTTTGCAAAGAAATGAGAGCAGTACCTGGCATAGAGAAAGTGCCATGTAAGCATTTGTTTTCAATCGTGATAAGATAGACACAAAGGTACCTTATGTACAAACCCTTCTAAAGTATGCAGTTCTTTCATTATGTGCATTCATATTGTTGTGCACCCATTGCCACTGTCCATCTCCAGACTTTTTCCAGCTTCCCAAACTCACCCTGTGCCCATTCAACACTAGCCCTGCCTTCTCCCTTCTCTGCAGCCCCTGAAGACCACCACTTCCAGTCTTTATGATTCTTGACTAAATACCTTGGCTCATGCCAAGTACATATTTAGAAGCAAAGAACTTTGGGGGTTTACATGCTGG
This sequence comes from Neotragus pygmaeus, assembly GCA_006410875.1. Lineage (NCBI taxonomy): Eukaryota > Metazoa > Chordata > Mammalia > Artiodactyla > Bovidae > Neotragus > Neotragus pygmaeus. The sequence goes on along the minus strand of SJYV01011018.1, from coordinate 18,374 downwards.
AGTGTGTACAGAACAGGTTTGCTCAGTGTTATCTAGCAAATTGGTATAAATTACCTTCCAAGGGCACTGGACAACTTGAATGTCAAACAGAGTTGGAGCATCCAGCTGAAAACCAGCCCTCCCCTGAAAAATAGATGTGGGAAACCAGATGGAATGAGAAAGTTCTGGTTTCTCTTTGCTCTGCATTTTTTCCTCCTGACACGCTCCACTGCTTCAGGAGCACAGTGGCAGTGGTTGCAGGCGCCGATGGGCTAAGGGGGTCAGATTGTTGCAGATCACGGCAAGGGGTGGTGATACGGGGCAGAGTCAGACTCCAGTGCTGCAGGAATAGTGGGTGGAGGCCTCAGAGGTCGAGATGCTTCCCAGGCATGAAACCTCCCGTTCAACAGGCAGCCACGCGTGAGCCAAGCTGGCATTGGCGTGGGTACCAGGGAGCCTGCCCTGCTGCCCTCGCTGTGACACCCGGTGCCTGCAGGGTACACATCTGCCTGGAATACCAGTTTCACTAAGTTTAGAGGTGGGGACTCATATTTTAAATACTGAACCACAGATCAGTCGGGGGGTAGAATGCAAAATAGACGGTTATTTTTAAGAGTGAGTCTGAAGTGAGACTATTCATGCTTTTTGGGCTTTGAGCCATGCCCCTGTATACCTGTCTTTATCTCCAGTTCTTTCTGTGTGTTTTTGTCCCTTCTGCATCTAGGGTTATTTCTCTGCAGAATAGCTCATTAGTATGCAGTGCAGGAAGCCTAGGTTTGTGTGCAGGTCAAGAGAGGAGGGCTCAGAAAGGCGGGTCTGCCTCTCCTGAAAGCAGTGTACAGCAAGGGGTAGACGACACAAGACTGTGCTCTCCACCCATCAGCTGTGGTCCAGGACAAATGACTCAGCTGCCCCGGGTCTCCATGTCTGCATCTGTAAAATGGGACTCACACTAGTGTCACAGGATTCTTATGGGTTGGTGCTGGGGAAACTGTATCATGGAAATTTCTCTGGGGTCGTGAAGTTTAGAAGCCAAAGCCTCCCCAGCTGCTTCTCCAGCCCCTCTGCTTATCCCTCTTCTAAATCACTTGTGTAGCAGCGCTTCTACTACACAAGACTCTTGGGCTTCTTTCTTTTCTTTCTGGACCTCTTCTCTCTGCCTTTCCTCCTGGCGCGCCACCCTTGTGAAATCGGGAAAGAGGGAAGGCTGGCTTAGAGAAGAGTGTGGAGCTGCCCAAGGCCATTCCAAAGGAGCCCACCTCAGCGGCAGGCAGCCATGTGTGCTGCTCAAGGCTCAGACGTGTGGAGCCTTCAGAACGGTAGTGGGTGGATGGAGCCCTGGGGGAGGGAAAGGCTAAGCAAGCATGCTGAGGAGCAGATCTAGGGCTGTCTGCTGAAACTCCATCCCTGCTTCCCGTGGATGCAACTCTGCATGTTCCAAGAAAATGCACTGTTGTTGGCTCAGAATACTGGTGAACTGGTGAAATGAGGACCTTGGTTAGAGGGTTTTTTTTTTTAATTCATAAAATTATGTATGTATTTATTTTTTATGGCTGTGCTGGGTCTTTGTCGCATAGCACAGACTCTAGGGTGCATGGGTTCAGTTCTTATGGTGCCCAGGCTTAGCTGCCCCTCGGCATGTGGGATCTTAGTTCCTGGACCAGAAACTGATCCTGTGTCCCCTGTATTGGCAGGTGGATGCTTAACCATTGGACCAAGTCCCTTGAGTGTTTAAATTAACAGTCATTACCGTGATTGAAGTCACAGATTTGACAACTGATGTCCGATGAGCTATATGTGGAATTACATATACAGTTATGTATGTGTGCCAGGTGGACTTTGTGGCAGGGTAGGCATGCCAGGTGGACTTTGTTGAAAGAGCTTTTATCAATAGAGCGAAACTCTGCCCAGCTCCTGGATGATGAGCTATCATCTGGTCTCACCACTGGTAGCTGTACAACATCCTGGCCCGTCTCCCTGTTCCTCTCCTTAAAACGTTCGGATTTAGAAGGCTGAGGGACTGGGGAGGAGTGGAGACTCGGAGGGCTGAGGAATGGGACCGGAGACAAAGCACGATGGTGCCTCTTGAAAGCGCACATGCAATGTGTTGGCCTTGTCTTCTCTAGCAGTGTTTCCGCTCCAGCTTTCTCTTCCCTCTTTCATCACCTGACTTCAGACTTGATCTGGGAAACTGGCTCTGAGCAATCCTAACATTGAATACCCTCTTCCCTTTGGCTTTTCTTTGTCCTGCCATCAGTTGCTTCTTTTTCCAAAGGTTTTCCCTACTTCTCTCCAATGTTACGTGTTCTCTGTTTAGATGACAAGCCATCTGGGGCAAAGAATTCTTTCTCACACGTCATCCACTGTCTTCCCTGCGCTCCTGATGTGCTCTGTGACTATTTAACCATGTTAGAGACTTTGCCACTTACCAAAAGAAACGCATTTTGTTCTTGTTGTATTTATTGGTTTTAATTATAAGCCACTTGGAAGGCATTTGAAGACTGCATCTCTATAATTATCTGCCAGCACTTTGCACCTAGTGGACCAACTGCAAGAGTAAATTTCCATCCTCACTTGGCTTCATAAATGTGGATGTGTCTGCTGCACAAATGCTAGCAGGGTTTTCCTCTCTGGAGTGGAAACAATGACTTAATTCTGAAAACTGTATTCAGGTCCTCTAAGGATCTAGTGCTGGTACACAATTTGGCTATCTCCGCTGATCCATGTTAGACCTATGGTGCAAAGGCATTCACGTGTAGAACAGTGATCCAGTCCCCAGGCAGAAAGGAAATGCCAGGGAAGATCAGTTATTCTTTTAAGTCTGAAGCAGAAGAACATGAATTATGTTTAAGGTAGTTACTGTCCTGGTTGCTGTATAGTTTTCGGAGTTTTGGCTAAAGAATGGTAATTTCTAAAAATTGTGGTGCCTTTCATGGTGTTTATAAGCAGATGCACTTTTCTAATCTTGGTCCTTGTCCTTTTCTGTGAGCAGTAGTTTTATGTGTTGGAACAAAAAGCACACAACAAGCCAAAACCAAAATGTTTTCAGCTTTGTTGCCCAAGTGGGATAAATTCTTTCCCACAAGAGAGACGTTCCCAGGGTATTTCATCCACTTTCCAAGTAGTTTACAAAATCACAGTTTGTATACATTCTCTTCAGCCTGCAAGCTCGACGTTGGCTTCACCCCCTCTTGCCAACTCAACTCCCTTCCCACATTTGCCATTCCATTTCCTCCTACTGCTCCCTGTATTGTTGACCTAAAAGAATAAAAATATGTTTGCTCTAATATAATAGGGTACCTCCAAAAGTTCAGTACAAACTAAATAGAAGCCAAGAGTTTGTTTTAAATACAAATCAGCTCTGTAACCTACTAGCCCTGGGGTCTTGAGCAAATAGCTTATCCCATTTAAGATTTAGTAGACTGCAGTCCATGGGGTCGCGAACAATTGGACATGACTGAGCGACTTCACTTTCACGCATTGGAGAAGGAAATGGCAACCCACTCCAGTGTACTTGCCTGGAGAATCCCCGGGACGGGGGAGCCTGGTGGGCTGCCGTCTATGGGGTCACACAGAGTCGGACATGACTGAAGTGACGCAGCAGCAGCAGCAGCAGCAAATGAGGAAATACTTGTCCATCTATCTGATAGGGCTGGGACAGTCATTTGAGCTAAGTGATGTGGTGCTGGTTGTTTGCAGTTGCTCAGTCGTGTCAGACTCTTTGAGACCCCATGGACTGTAGCATGCCATGCTTCTCTATTCTCCACTATCTCCCCAAGTTTGCTGAAATTCATGTTCTTTGAGTTGGTGCTGTTATCTAACTCTCTCATCCTTTGCCTCTCCCTTTTCCCCCTGCCATCAATCTTTCTGAGCATCAGGGTCTTTCCCAATGAGTCGGCCCTTCACATCAGATGGCTGAAGTATTGGCACTTCAGCATCAATCCTTCCAGTGAACATTCAGGGTTGATTTCCTTTAGGATTGACTGGTTTGATGTCTTTGCAGTCCAGAGGATTCTCAAAGAGTCTTCTCAAGTGCCACAATTTGAAAGCATCAATTCTTTGATGCTCAGCCTTCGTTATGGTTCAACTCTCACATCTGTAAATGACTACTGAAAAACCATAGCTTTGACTGGACTGACTAGTTAGTCCAGACTAGACTAGCTTTGTCAGCAAAGTAAGGTCTCTGCCTTTTAATATGCTGTCTAGGTTTGTCATAGCTTTCCTTCCAAGGAGCAAGCATCCACAGTGATTTTGGAGCCCAAGAAAATAAAATCTGTCACCATTTCCACTTGTTCCCCTTCTGTGTAGTTGAGGTCTATGAAACCAAAGTGCCTGACTGAAGTCCTTCTCTTTGATGATGGCATCATCTGCAGCACTTGATGATGGTTCACAAATTCAGTATTCCCCAAGCCCTTAATGTGTGAGCTGATGCTGACTTTCATACCCCATTTAAATGCCATTAAGACCCTCTTGTTCATTAAAACTAGCTTAAACTGCTTTCATGGGGTCGCAGAGAGACATAACGGAGCGACTGAACTGAACTGAACTGAAACTGCTTTAGCCCAAAGTCAAGTTGAAATGTATCCTGCAGCCGTGACTGTGTTGGCACCATACCTCCATTTGCATAGTATGATCCACTAGAGAATTGAATTTTTGGCATGCTTTAAAAATCGACTGTCCTGAATCATGTGTTAATTCACACTCACTAACAAACAGCATATGCTTGCATTAATAGTACCCTTCTGTTCTCCATCCTCGCCTTCTAATTGAGTGTTTTATTAAACTCCTCTGCCAAATATATGTGTAGATTTAACGTTCGCTCCTCGTATATCCCGCAACAGTGGGATGCCTCCATGTTGTTTTCCTTGTTCGTTACACAAACTTGACTTTATGGAAGTTGGTGCAGGAAGGGGGTGCCTTTCTGCTGCTGGGCCATGTGCAGTTTCCACCTCCACCAGCTGAAGTCACTGAGTGAGTTGGCTGCTCTTTGCTGACTTCCTTGTCCTTCCCCCGTACCAGGCTCTTCATCCTGTTCGTTCCATTGCCACGCTGTGCTCTTGTAAAGCGTGGCCGTGGTTCTCTTCTATTCAGACTTACAGGGCTTCGTGTCACAGAGGTTCAGCACCGCCTTCGCTCCGTCCTCCAGCTCCAGTCCCCTTTGTTCTTTCCTCTCACTTACCTCTTTCCCTACCTTCTCCTTGGCTCAGCATACCTTCCAACAGAGTGGTGCCATGCATCATCTTCCTCTCTGCTGTCTCTGAACGTCTGTGTGTGTCTGTGTGTGTGTGTATGTGTTTCACACACATACTGATATAGCTGACTAAGTATTCATCACAAATTTTAATCTCTGTGATCCCTTTCTTGATGCTCAAATGGGTCAACTAGGCGCATGAAAGTTATCTTTCTCAATGGAACTGGCATGAAGGCTTATTCCTCATCATATTTTAAAAATCTTTATGTAACTGAACATTGAAACAAATGTAATCCTTTCTTATTTTTGATATAATTAAAGTAATACACATCAGTGGGTAGAGTATTTGGAAAAATGTAAGAATCAAAAAGTGAAGGAAGAGCTCTCCTTTTGGAAACAAATGCTTTAGCATTTTGATATTTCCTTTTAGGATTTTTTTCCCCTATTATAGTTTGTATAATAACAAAATGTTATATAATTATTATAGCAGTATATACACACATGTATATATGTATACAGTATGTAAATATGTGTGTGAAATAAAATTGTGCTTTTAAAAATTTATATAGCTTCAAATATATTCAGTTTGCAAGTTACATGGGAGACTGAGGGGAAAATTGAATATAATCAATTATCCTTGGAAAAACTATCTGATTATCGGTTATCTTTACTATACTTATGTTTATAAGTTTTATATCTTATATAGCATCACCAGCTTAGTGGACATGAATTTGAACAATCTCCAGAAGAGAGTGAAGGACAGAGGAGCCTGGCATGCTGCAGTCCATGGGGTCGCAAAGAGTCAGACACGACTTAGCAACTGAACAACAAGAACAGACTCATTGAGTAATTGATTACACAGGAATTTACCCATTAAATAGTTTGAAATATACGTGATGATAAAATGTTTCCAAAAAACACTCATACAACAGCCCCATGGGGCTAAGTGGCATTCTTCCCATTTTACATATGAGGACACAGAGTATGACAGCGTTACAGGCGCCCAGAGCACTCCTCTTCCCTCTCAGCCACACCCCTTTTAAACAATCAAGTGTCTTTGAGGACGGGTAAATTAGGAGGTTGGGATTAACATGTAACCATTGCTATATTTAAAATAGATAACCAATGGGACCTACTGGATAGCACAGGGAATTATATTCAATATTTTATAATAACCTATAAGGGGAAAGAGCTGACTCATTTGAAAAGACCCTGATGCTGGGAAAGATTGAAGACAGGAGGAGACAGAGGATGAGATGGTTGGATGGCATCACCGACTCAGTGGAGATGAGTTTGGGTAAACTCCGGGAGTTGGTGATGGACAAGGAGGCCTGGCATGCTGTGGTCCGTGGGGTCACGAAGAGTTGGACACTACTGAGTGACTGAACTGATAAGGGGAAAGAATATGAAAGAGAATTTATATCTGTATAAGTGAATCACTGTGCTATAACACCTGAAGCTAACATGATTTTGTAAATTACCTTCTTGTTACTGTTCAGTCACTAAGTCATATGGACTACTGTAGCCCACCATCTGCTCCTCTGTGCATGGAATTTTCCAGGCAAGAATACTGGAGTGAATTGCCACTTTATACTCCAGGGGATTTTCAACCCTGGATGTTCCAACCCAGGGACCCAACCTGTGTCTCCTGCATGGGCAGGCAGATTCTTTACTGCTGAGCCACCAGGGAAGCCCTGTAGATTGGCTATACTTCAATAAAATAAAAAGCTTTCAAAATCTCATAAAAATCAAGCATGATTGACCAGTTAGGTAGAAATTAACCTTTTGTGAGGAAAGAGGAGTAAAATGGAGATGGGTGCCTCCGAGAACACACGGTAAATTTTCTCAAATGTGTTCTCAGCATTTGTTGACCATATCATTTTGCTTATGATGTGACATAGTGGTGTCATTTAGTTTTTTGTTGGTTTTCATTTTGGTCTTGTTACCACTCTTGCATTCCTAATGTAGTCTAACTTGGCAATACTGAATACTGTCTTAATATTTTTTCCTTTGCTGGACTACATTTGAGGTTTCTACATCTCTGAGAAATAAGCCTGTAATTTTACTGTCTGTACTTTCTCAAGATAATAGCATTAATTTATATGGTTTCCAGCAGGGAAAATTGTGTTTTTTTGTTGTTCAGTCCCTAAGTTGTGTCTGACTCTTTGCAATCCCATGAACTGCAGCACACCAGGCCTCCCTGTCCTTCACTAGCTCCCTCAGTTTGCTCAAACTCAAGTCCATTGAATCAGTGATGCCATCCAACGATCTCATTCTCAGCCACCCCCTTCTCCTCTTGCCCTCAGTCTTTCCCAGCATCAGGATCTTTTCCAATTAGTTGGCTCTTCACATCAGGTAGCCAAAGGTATTGGAGCTTCTGCTTTAGCATCAGTCCTTCTAATGGATGTTCAGGGTTGATTTCCTTTAAGGTTGACTGGTTTGATCTCCTTGCTGTCCAAGGGACTCTGAAAAGTCTTCTCCAACACCACAATTCCTAAGCATAAATTCTTTGATGCTCAGCCTTCTTTCTGGTCCAGCTCTCACATCCGTATGTGACTACTGGAAAAACCAAAGCTTTGACTCTATAGATCTTTTCCAACAAAGTGTTGTTTCTTTTTAATCCACTGTCTAGGTTTGTCATAGCTTTCCTTGCAAGGAGCAAGTGTCTTTTATTTTCGTGGCGTCAGTCACAATCCGCAGTGATTTTGGAGACCAAGAAAATAAAATCTATCACTGTTTCCACTTTTTCCCCATCTATTTGCCATGAAATGATGGGACCAGATGGCTTGATCTTAGTTTTTTGAATGTTTAGTTTTAAACTGGCTTTTTCACTCTCCTCTTTCACCCTCATCAAGAGGCTCTTTAGTTCCTCTTAGCTTTCTGCCATTAGAGTAGTATCATCTGCATATTTGAAGTTGTTGATATTTCTCCCAGCAATCATGATTCCAGTTTGTGAGTCTTCCAGCCCAGCATTTTGCATGATGTACTCTGCATAAAATAAAAGTCATGTAAATCTATCTGCTGATTAATGAGATATCAGTAATAACCATTAATAGCTCCCTCAAAACAGTCTAATGACCGCTGGGCCAGTCATCAAACATTTACATACAAGAAGACAGTGGCACTTAGAAAGAGAAGAACTGGAATCCAGAGATTCCAGAACTTTGGAGTCAGGGTTGTTTCAGATCCCAGCTCTGCCACTGAACTGTCCTTGTGATGTTAGAATCACCTAAGCCTAAATGACCCAACCTCTCTGCATTTCTTTCCCATCAGAAAAGTGGAGATTCAAATTCCTGTCTTAAAGGGAGATAAGCAATAATATAAGTAAAGTATCTGGCATGTGGTAAGTGATCGTTACGTGTTAATCCCTTCCGTCTGCTACCTTCATGCATGTATCACGAAGCGCTCACATGAATGAGAGAAATATAGCATATGCACCTGAAACAGAAAAAACTCAACCAAGAAGCTGTTTTGTTTGCCTGCACTTACCTTTGAACTGTTTGTGATTTATTTTTTCTTTTCTGCTAGTAGTCAAGGAGAAATGAGGCCAAGCTTCCCTGTTCTATTGTCTTCTAAGACTCCTAGCTTTGTGGCTGTATTCTCTGATATTCTAGGTCATTTGGAATAGTTTGAGAGGACAAGGACAGAGGGTTACCAGGGACTGACGTCTCCTTGAGAACAGCCCAGGAGCCATCATTACATAACCTGCTAAGTCTGTTTAACAGTTGTAAAATATCATTCCCATGAAGCATCAAAGTGTAAGTAAATATCTGTGTCCTTAAAATGTTCATTTTCTATGGAAAGCAGGGAGACTCATTTCAGGACTAGTTGTAAATTGGAGTGTTTTTGCACTGACCATCTTAAGAATAAAAAATTCATATCCAAGTGAGATAAGTTGAATTCCTTTCCCCTCCTTTAAAAATACTAGAAGTTCATCTAGGCTAAAGATTTTTTTATAATTCCTTCTGTAATTTTACAGTCAGGGATAAAAAGTCTTATATTGGCTTTGGAAACTTGATACTCCATTCTTCCTTACTGAAATCTGTGTAGGAGCAGGTAGAGAGCAAATGGAACTTTCCCTGTGCCTATCTGGTAGCTAAAGAGGTGGTTTTGTCCTCAGATGGTTTTTTGCTTTTATAATTGACTACAAAATACCAAATCTAACAATCATTGCTTTTAATTTTTTCCCCAAATTGAGCAAAGTCCCAGACAGACCTGCTCCCGCCCTGCCTCCCAGACTTCACGTTGGCCACCTCTGTGTATGGATCTTAACATCTTCATGGTCTGCTTTGAGTTTCCACGTTATATAAAATAGAAAAAAGACATTCTTGGTCAAGTTTGCACAGTGGTCCAAAATTGATTTTCTTCCTATGTGCGAGATGTGGAAGTAAGGTCCTGTTCTGAAAAGTTGTCCTGGGTTTTGAGATCTTGGGCTTGTTAGAAACAGACTGGCATCTTAGGTACTCAAGTATAATCACATTCTTGGGAAAAGTTTAGCACCTTTTGCATCAAAGTGGGATCAAATAACTTTTTCATATGTTGATCTTAAAGCTATATATACTTAAACTGTGTTTGCAGAAAGGGATAAACGTTTCACAAAGCCTGAAATGTTTCTCATTTTTTGAAGAAATTATGATGAAAAAGCTATCTAACTCTTCTGAGTCTCAGTAACCTCACTAGAGGGCTTCCCTGGTGGATCAGTGCCAATGCAGGAGACGTGGGTTCAGTCCCTGGGTAGGGAAGATCCCCTGGAGAAGGAAATGGCAACCCACTCCAGTATTCTTGCCTGGAGAATCCCATGGACAGAGGAGCGTGGTGGGCTACAGTCCATGGGGTCACAAAAAGAGTCAAACATGACTCAGCGACTCCACAACAAACCTTACTGGAAAAAGCACATGAGTACCTCATCAGAGACCCTAACACTTGTAAGGAAACTGTAGTTTGTTGGTTACCCTTCTTTCCACTAGGAAATTCTCCTTATAATGCTGAACTTGAAGATTTAGGGCTTTCTGGGAAGTGGCCACAGCCCCTTACTGCCATGTGTACCTTGAATATCCTCTGAAGTTGTGTGTGGATTTATAACTCTGGAGAGTCCTTAGAAATGGCTGATGCATGAGAAGTTTCAGGGTAGGCTTCAGATTTGTTCTCCCTCCCTTGGGATCTGAACAGTATGGCTGTATTAACATCAGGGCTTGGACTTAGTAGGAGTAAGCTTATAAAGGATGTAGCATCTCTGTCTGTCAAGCACAAAACTGCATACATATGTGCTGAGTCACTTCAGAGCTGTGTCCAACTCTTTGAAACCCTGTGTACTGTAGCCTGCCAGGCTGCTCTGTCCATGGGTTTCTCCAGGCAAGAACACTGGAGTGGGTTAGCTCAAAGCTGAGTGCACACCAATCAGCAGACTTTACTGAGCACCTACTATTTACCTGGCACTTGGTAGAGATGTGGAGATGGATGAACTGTGAGCCTGTGCACTCATAATTTTCATGGCTTGGTGAAACTCTCAAGGTCTGTAACAGGTAGGATGGCAGTCTCTATTGTTGTTTCAAATTCTTTAGAGTGCCTGGGAATATATTTCAGGTTGCTAACAAGTTCAACCCCAGGTTTGCCTGTTTTTCAAAAGAAACTTCAGTTTAGGGAAGTTTGATCATGTGGTCCTTTAAAACTTCAGATTAAGTAGCTGCGAAATACTTAAGGAAGCTGGTAGAAAGCCAGACTATATCACGGGTCAGTTTACTGAGTATCAGCTTACTAGAAATCTCAGACTTGGGGTTCTCTCATTTTTGGATCCCACCCCTTTTCCAAGTTTTAGGGTTTCAGAATCAGTTCTCTTCCTTGGGGTACACATTTCTGGTAGCCATTCTCTAAGTCCTGAGAGTGAGGATTTACCCATTTAGGTGAATCTCCCATGTCAAGGCTTTGGGTATATCACTCAGGTGAGGGCAGTCTTAACTCTTACAAGATAGTTCAGTACACACTTGAATGATATACCTGAGAATATTGAGAGTTCCTTACAGAAATATTGAGTCACACAGAATAACAGTGTGTCTATCAAACACTAAATTGTGGCATGTTTCTATGAAGTGATGATTCATATCATATTCTCTATCTGTTTTTCCTTAGATAATACCATTTTGTAAAATGGAGGTTCCCATCCCTGGTTTTGTGACTCTTGCTAAAGCTCCCTCCAGTATATCTCCACTTCTCTAAGCATCCTGTAGTTACGCCAGCAGTCGGGAAAGAATCTGCCTGCAATGCAGGAGACCTGGGTTTGATCCCTGGGTTGGGAAGATCCCCTGGAGAAGGGAATGGCTACCCACTCCAGTATTATTCTTGCCTGGAGAATTCCATGGACTGGGGAGCCTGGTGGGCTACAGTCCATGGGGTCAAAAAAGAGCTGGACACGACTGAGCACTAACACTTTCAGTTGTTTAATAAAAACCGCATGAGGGACTTCGTGTGTTGTCCCCTAGAACAGACTGACACAGAGCAACCCCTCTAATATTTGTTGAACAAATGAATACATTTTAACGCAAAGGTGGTAGTGGCCTTGGTCTCCCGTGTGAAGGGGCAAGTAGAGTAGCTGCAGTGAACACGTGACCATGCCAATTCCTTCATGAGTCAAGAC
>SJYV01011014.1:0-11207 GCA_006410875.1 Neotragus pygmaeus | reverse complement strand
CACCCTGCTTATTTAACTTATGTGCAGATCATGCAAATGCCAGATTGGATGAAGCACAAGCTGGATCAAGATTGCCAGGAGAAATATCAATAACCTCAGATAGGCACATGACACCACCTTTATGGCAGAAAGTGAAGAACTAAAGAGCCTCTTGGTGAAAGTGAAAGAGGAGAGTGAAAAAACTTGGCTTAAAACTAAAAATTAAAAAAACTAAGATCATGGCATCTGGCCCCATCATTTTTTGGCAAATAGATGGGGAAACAATGGAAACGGTGAAAGACTTTTTTCTTGGGCTCCAAAGTAACTGCAGGTGGTAACTGCAGCCATAAAATTAAAAGATGTTTGCTCCTTGGAAGAAAAGCTATGACCTACGTAGACAGCACATTAAAAAATCAGAGACATTACTTTGCCAGCAAAGGTCCATCTATCAAAGCTATGGTTTTTCAAGTAGCAATTTATGGATGCCAGAGTTGGGCTGTAAAGAAAGCTGAGAGCTGAAGATTTGATGTTTTTGAACTGTGGTATTGGAGAAGACTCTTGAGAATCCCTTGGACAGCAAGGAGACCCAACCAGTCAATCTTAAAAGAAATTAATCCTGAATATTCATTGGAAAGACTGTAAAGAAATGAGGCACCGGTCTATGTGAGATGCAGGATGCAGGATACTTGGGGCTGGTGCACGGGGATGATCTAGAAAGACGTTGTGGGGTGGGAGGTGGGAAGGGAATTCAGGATTGGGAGCTCGTGTACACCTGTGGTGGACTCATGTCGATGTATGGCAAAGCCAATAGAGTATTGTAAAGTAAAATAAAGTAAAAAATAAATAAATAAAATGAGAAAAAAAAAAAAAAAGACTGATACTGAAGCTGAGGTTCCAATACTTTGGCCACCTGATGCAAGGAACTGACTCTGGAAAGACCCTGACGTTGGGAAAGATTGAAATCAGGAGGAAAATGGAACGACAGAGAATGAGATGGTTAGATGGCATCACTGTATTTATGGACATGAGTTTGAGCAAACTCTGGGAGTTGGAGACAGACAGAGAAGCCTGGCATGCTGCAGTTCATAGGGTCACAAAGAGTTTGACACGACTGAATGACTAACTGAGGAGTAGCCTCTGAATCATCCCAAAGAGTGCCTTTCACATTTCATGTAGTCATCAAAAGGTGAGTCACAGTTGGTTCCAGGAAAACTCTTTTCTATTCTTTCCTGCCCTAGCTACCAGGTGCATTTTCACACATTTGTTCATAGGTTCGTGCACAGATTTGTGTCACTCTCTGCCGTACATTCAGGGATCACCTCTCCCTCTCATTGCATTTGTTAGCCTCCAATTAAAACAAATAATTTTAAAAAAAATTTCAACAACAACAACAAAAAAGTGCTGATCTTCTCAAAAAAAATTGTTGGCTATTTGTGCCATTAGCTGCACTGTGCCTTGAGGCTTGCAGAGATTTCACTGGTACAGTTTGGACACCTTCGAGGCCAGTGAACTTTCAGTACACCATTCTAAGGATGGGCTCATGTACATCTCGAGAAGCTCCCTCAGACTCATCTCTAGGCCATATTCTCAGGAACTGGGAAAGATTTGACCTTGAAAATTGTTTTCTTTTTTTTAATGGCTGACTTCCATTTCAAAATGATGGAGTAGAAGAATGCGTGTTCATCTCCTCCTGCAAGGACACCAAAATCACAGCAAGCTGTTGAACAACCACCACAGGAGGATGCTGAAACCTACCAAAAAAGATTCGCTACAACCAAAGACAAGGAAGAAGCCACAGCAAGACAGTAGGAGGGGGCACAATCACCATAAAATCAAATCTCATATTTGCCAAGTAGGTGATCCATAAACTGGAAAATAATAATACCAAAGAAGTTCTCCCATTGTTGCTAAGGTTTGAAACCCCATGTCAGGCCTCAAAGCCTGGGGACCCAACAAAGGGACTGAGAATCCCCAGATAATCTGACCTTGAAGACCAATGGGATTTGATTATAAGACTTCCACAGGACTGGGAGAAGCAGAGACTCCAGTCTTGGAGAGCACAAGCATAATCTTGTGCACACCAAGACTCAGAAAAGGAACAGTGAGTGACTCCACAAGAAACTGAACCAAAACTACTTGCTAGTGTTGGAAGGTCTCCTGTGGAGGCACAGGTCAGCAAGGGCACACCACAGGGATGGGGGACTGGCAGCAACTATCTGGGAAGGCCTCCTTTGGTGTAAAGCTTCTTGGAGAGCACCCTTAACCAGACCATGGAGCCTGTAGACCCCAGCGCTGCATCCCCTCACGCGAACAACTACCAGGGAGGCAACCCAACCCCACCCATCAGCAGATAATCGGATTAAAGCTTTACTGAGTAAGGCCCTGCCCACTAGAGCAAGACTCAGTTTTTCCCACCATCAGTCCTTCCCCCAAAAAAGCTGAAAGTGAAAGTGCAATTTGTTCAGTCATGTCCGACTCTTTGTGACCCCATAGACTATACTGTCCATGGAATTCTCCAGGCCAGAATACTGGAGTGGGTAGCCTTTCCCTTCTCCAGGGGCTCTTCCCAACCCAGAGATCAAACCCAGGTCTCCTGCATTGCTGACAGATTCTTTACCAGCTGAGCCACAAGGGAATCCCAAGAATATTGAAGTGGGTAGCCTATTCCTTCTCCAGTAGATCTTCCTGACCCAGGAATCAAACCGGGCTGTCTTGCATTGCAGGCACATTCTTTACCAACTGAGCTATCAGGGAAGCCCCAAAAAGCTGACTGCTGAAAAACTGATGCATTTGAATTGCGATATTGGTAAAGACTCTTGAGAGTCCCTTGGACTGCAAGAAGATCCAACCAGTCCATCCTAAAGGAAATCAGTCCTGAATATTCATTGGAAGGACTGATGCTGAAGATGAAACTCCAATACTTTGGCCACCTGATGGAAAGAACTAACTCATCTGAAAAGACCCTGATGCTGGGAAAGATTGAAGGCGGGAGGAGAAGGGGATGACAGAGGATGAGATAGTTGGATAGCATCACCCACTCAATGGACATGAGTTTATGTAAACTTCGGGAGTTGGTGATGGACAGGGAGGCCTGGTGTGCTTCAGTCCATGGGGTCACAAAAAGTTGGACACGACTAAGCAACTGAACTGAACAGAGTCCTTCCCGTCAGGAAGCTTACACAAGCCTCTTAACTTCCTCCATCAGAGGGCAGACAGAACAAGCAAGAAGAATCAGAATCCCACAGTGAGTAAAACAAAACCATGTTATAGAAAGTTAATCAGCATGAGAAAGCAGAAAGTTATGTCCCGGATGAAGGGACAAGATAAAAACCCCAGAGAAACAAATAAATGGAGACAGGCAATCTGCCAGAAAAAGAATTCAGTATAATGATGGTGAATACGATTCAGGATCTCAGTAAAAGAATGGAGGCAAAGATTGAGAAGATGCAAGAAATGTTTACCAAAGACATATAAAAACTAAAGAACAAACAAACTAATATGAATAATCCACTAGAAGGGATCCATAGCAGAATAACTGAGGCAGAAGCACGGATAAATGACCTGGAGGACAAAATCCTGCTGCAGAACAGAATATAGAAAATAAAGAATGAAAAGAAATGAAAACGGCCTAAGAGACCTAACGCACAAACAGTTACATCATAGGGGTCCCAGAAGAAAAGACAGAGAAAGGACTTGAGAAAATATTTGAAGAGATAACAGCTGAAAACTTTGTGAACATGGGGAAAGAAATAATCAACCAAGTCCAGGAAGCACAGTGTCCCAGGCAGGATAAAACCATGGAGGAATACATCAAGACATATAGTAATCAAACTGACAAAAATTAAAGACAGAGATAAAATATCAAAAGCAACAGGGAAAAAAATGACAACATACAAGAGGAGTCCCATCAGTCTATCAGTTGATTTCTCAGTAGAAACTCCACAAGCCAGAAGGGAATGGCATGGCATATTTAAAGTGATGAAAGGGAAGAACCTACAACCAAGAATACTCTACACAGCAAGACTCTCCTTCACATTTGTTGGATAAATCAAAAGATTTCCAGAAAAGCAAAAGTTAAGGGAATTCGGCACCATCAAACCAGCTTTACGACAAATGCCAAAGGAATTTTTCTAGGCAGAAAACAAGAGAAAGAAAAGCCCTAGCTATAGAAAATCAACTCAAAACAATTAAAAGAATGATAATAGTATCATACATACAAATAACTACCTTAAATGTACCTCAGTTGGTTAACAGAAAATTATAGAATTCTATATATATCACCAAAACTAGCATTTGGTAGAAAAATCTGCAATCACTTTTTTTAAATATAGATACATATCAGAATTATGTTGGAAATTTTTGAAAAATACCAATGTCCAAGTGTCCAGCATTGCCCTTTTTTTTTTTATTTTGGCCAGAGCTCCAGGTGTTTCTAATGAGCAGCCATGTTTAAAAACAACTGGACTATATAAGGATATTCTACTTTAATCTAGTTTGTATCATTTTTTCTATGTCACATTCAGTGCTCCCCTTTCATTTAGTTTATATTTTCTAATTTATCCATCTTTTCTTTTTATGTATATATATATTCTTTCTCAAGGCTTTATCAAACACAGTAGATAACCTTTTAGTATACACCTATATATAATGTATAAATATTTTAGAAAACTTACGAATTTTTGCCTAACTAAAAATTTTATGACATTTTGATTCTACTTGTTTGACTTAGTATGAATAGAATGCTATATTTCTAATTTTAAAAAATAGATATGAAAAAAGCAACAAAGGTTTACTGTATGGCACAAGGAACTATACTCAATATATTATAATAACATAATACAAAATAATTTGAAGAATAACATATGTATATGTGTATAACAGAATCACACACACAAAAAGAATTCTACTTTTTAAAATTTTATGTTTATCTTTTTGCCAGTTTTTCTAAATGTCCTGTAAACATCTAATAACAACATGAGATACAAAATCTTAAAGATATTTATGTAGTATATTATTAATATAAATTAATTAAATATAAATCTATTATATTTAAATATTAATATCATTCAAGATGCTCCTATTCTTACCTTTTCTGTACTTGATAAAATATTCTCAGAGAAATGTTAATATGTCTTCACTATGATTATATATTTTTCTTTTCCTTTATATTTCTTTTGATTTGTGCTTTATGTATCTTTGTTGTTAAAGTATCTAATGGTTTATGATGTCTGTCTTCTTTGTGAAATTGTACCTCTTTCATTTAAAATATTAATCTTTTGCTCAACATTACTCATTATCAGAGAAATGCGAATCAAAACCACAATGAGGTACCATTTCATGGCAGTCAGAATGGCTATTATCAAAAAGTCTACAAACAATAAATGCTGGAGAGGATGTGGAGAAAAGGGAACCCTCTTACACTGTTGGTGGGAATGCAAACTAGTACAGCAACTGTGGAGAACAGTGTGGAGATTCCTTAAAAAAACTGGAAATAGAATTGCCATATGACCAAGCAATCCCGCTTCTGGCCATACACACTGAGGAAACCAGAATTGAAAGAGACACATGTACCCCAATGTTCATTGCAGCACTGTTTACAATAGCCAGGACATGAAGCAATGTAGATGTCATCGGAAGACGAATGGATAAGGAAGCTGTGGTACACATATAAAAGAGGTAAATGAAACTGGAGCCTATTATACAAAGTGAAGTAAGCAGAAGGAAAAACACCAATACAGTACACTAACACATACATATGGAATTTAGAAAGATGGTAATGATGACCCTATATACAAGACAGCAAAAGAGACACAGATGTAAAAAACAGACTTTTGGACTCTGTGGGAGAGGGTGAGGGTATGAAGATTTTAGAGAATAGCATTGAAAAATGCATATTACCATATGTGAAATAAATTGCCAATCCAGGTTCAATGCACGAGACAGGGTGCTCAGGGCTGGTGCACTGGGATGACCCTGAGGGATGCGATGGGAAGGTAGGTGGGAGGGGGGTTCAGGATGGGGAATACATGTACACTTATGGCTGATTCGTGTCAATGTGTGGCAAAAACCACTACAATATTGTAAAGTAATTAGCTTCCAATTAGAATAATTAAATTTTAAAAAATAAAATATTCATCTTTGTTTCATTTAAAATAAATAAATAAAAATTTAAAAATGCTCCATGCACACCTGTAGCTCACCATTCACATGCTTAGTGCCCATAGGAAGGTCACTCAACTTCTCTGAGTATCGCTGGGCTATTTGTAAAATGGGAATTAGAATACCTACTTTTGCAGAGGCTATGAGGAAACAAGTGAGATACCTCATGCCAGTGCTGGGACCACAAAAGACATTGAGCACATTACGATCCTCCCACCACCCCTTGAGTAATTTTCCCTCCATTGCTCTGTTTTATTTAAAATATTTCAAATTACAAAAAAGTTGAAAGAATAAGTACAGTTAACATATTTATATGCTTTTCATTTGTTCTCCAGGCCAGAATACTGGAGTGGGTAGCACCCTTCCCTTCTCCAGGGGATTTTCCCAACCCAGGGATTGAACCCAGGTCTGCTGCATTGCAGGTAAATTCTTTACCAACTGAGCTACAAGGGAAGCCCTTCATCTATCCAGCAATTGTTAATATTTTCCCATATTTGCTTCTCTCTTGTTTTGTTTTGTTTTTTTCCTTCTGAATTATTTGAGTGTAGTTCAGTTCAATTCAGTTTCAGTCGTGTCTGACTTTTGTTTGCAGTCTACACTAAAATTTAATCTTCTCTTTACGTATTTTTTGAGTTAAATTTGAGTGTAGACTGCAAACAAAAGACCACTTTAGCTCTAACACTTTTTGATGTATCTCAGAAAAATGAAGACCCTCTCCCATATAACAGCATTCCTACTCTACAGCTTAAAAAGTAATATTCATAAAATAATATTCTTTAACATAATATTGCATTTCACACTTTCCAATTGTCCTCAAAGTGTATTTTATGATATTCTTTAATTCTAAGTTCTGCTAAATATTTTGTAATAACCAAAATGGGAAACGAATCTGAGAAAGGGTAGATACAAGTATATGTATAACTGGATCACTTTGCTGTACATCTGAACCAACACAATATTGATAATCAATTATGCTCCAATATAAATCAAATTATTATTTTTTTAATCACACATGGGACTTCCCTGGTGGTTCAGGGGTTAAGACTATGCTTCCACTGCAAAGGCTCAGGTTCTATTCCCAGTCAAGGAACTATGACCCTCTAAGTCACACAGTTAGTTAAAAACAAAAGTCACACCTTAAAAAAAAAGAAAGGAAAAGCTCATATTCTTTTGTAACAAAACTTGGATCTGATACAAATTTGGGAACCAAGAAAAATCAGCCTCTTAATGGCACACTAAATTATAACAATCTCCCAACTTGATCTCTTCTGTGTTCTTTATGCTGAATTTTTTCTGGCACTCAGTTAGAATCTGGATCTCAGGGACTCATGCTACATATGTCTTTCTGTTGTCACTTTCTCCTCTCAAATCCCTCTGTCTCTCAGAGATTGCTGTCTGTTCAGATTTATGTATGTCTCAGTGTATGTCTTTGACTTTTGATAACATTGCTGAGGTTAATTTGTCAAAGAGCTCTATTTAATTGACCTAAAAGAAAGTAAGCACTTGTAAACTATGCAATTCTAAATTCAAGAAAAATTAAACTAAATGACTAATATTCACTATTAAATTAATACCTGATATTAATGTTTGGTTGAGGCCCCATGAACTGCAGCCCACCAGGCTCCTCTGTCCATGGAATTCTCCAGGCAGAAATGATGAAGTTGATTGCCATGCTCTTCTCCAGGGGATCTTCCCAACACAAAGATTGTATTTGGGGTCTCCTTAAGTCTGCTGCCATTACTTTGCCAACAAAGGTCCATCTAGTCAAGGCTATGGTTTTTCCAGTGGTCATGTATGGATGTGAAAGTTGGACTGTGAAGAAAGCTGAACGCCGAAGAATTGATGCTTTTGAACCGTGATGTTGGAGAAGACTCTTGAGAGTCCCTTGGACTGCAAGAAAACCCAACCAGTCCACTCTAAAGGAGATCAGTCCTGGGTGTACTTTGGAAGGACTGATGCTAAAGTTGAAACTGGAATACTTTGGCCACCTCATGCGAATAGTTGACTCATTGGAAAAGACTCTGATGCTGGGAGGGATTGGGGACAGGAGGAGAAGGGAACGACAGAGGATGAGATGGCTGGATGGCATCACCGACTCAATGGACATGAGTTTGGGTGAACTCCGGAAGTTGGTGATGGACAGGGAGGCCTGGCGTGCCACACTTCATGGGGTGGCAAAGAGTCAGACATGACTGAGTGACTGAACTGAAGTCTGCTGCATTGGTAGGTGGGTTCTTTACCACCAGCGCCACCTTAGAAGCCCTATTAATCTAATTAACATAGACACTGTGAAGAAACTTTTAAGGAAAGAAAATGCAAATTAGATAAGAGCTTTGGGTGATTTACGTTTACAAATCTACAGAATGCTGATACAAAGGAAAGTTCATGGTTGCTGAAAGTAGGATGCATGATTTCAGTTTAAAAAAAGTTATCCTACTTTCCTTATGTATGTCTCAGTATGTGTCTTTGTCTTTTGATAATATTGCTGAAGTTAATTTGTAAAAGAGGTGAATTTACTCTTGAATTACATTTTATTAAGGGAAAAAGAAGCAAGTGTGACTTACAGGTCGCTATTCTCTAAATGGGCAAATAAAGTGAAGAATGCAGAAAGTGAAAAGAAATGTTTATGGGTAGCAGACCCTGTACCTGCCACTGGATCATAGAAAAAGCAAGGGAATTTTAAAAAAAAAAATTACTTCTGCCTCATTGACTATGCTAAACCCTTTGACGGTGTGGATCACAACAAACTATGGAAAATTCTTAAAGAGATAGGAATACCAGATCACCTTATGTGTTTCCTGAGAAGTCTGTATACAGGACAAGAAGCAACAGTTAGAATGGGGAATGAAACAATGGACTCATTCAAAATTGGAAAAGGAATATATCAAGGCTGTATATTGTCACCCTGCTTATTTAACTTAAATACAGAGTACATCATAAAACATGCAGGGATGGATGACTTACAAGCTGGAATCAAGATTGTCAGGAAAAATATCAACAATCTCAAATATGCAGAAGATACTTTAATGGCAGAAAGTGAAGAGGAACTAAGGAGCCTCTTGATGAAGGTAAAAGAGGGGAGTGTAAAAGCTGGCTTAAACTGAACAATCAGAAAGCAAAGATCAGGATATCCAATCTCGTCACTTCATGGCAAATAGATGGGGGAAAGTGGAAACAATGACAGATTTTATTTTCTTGGGCTCCAAAATCATTGTGGATGATGACTGCAGCCATGAAATTAAAAGACACTTGTTCCTTGGAAGGAAAACTATGACAAATCTAGACAGTGTATTAAAAAACAGAGACGTCACTTTGCTGGCCAAAGTCCATATAGTCAAAGCTATGGTTTTTCCAGTCATTACATTTGGAAGTGAGAGTTGGATCATAAAGAAGGTTAAGCACCAAAGAATTGGTGAATTCAAATCGTGGTGCTGGAGAAGACTCTTGAGAGTCCCTTGGACTGCAAGGATATCAAACCAGTCAATCCTGAAGGACATAATCCCTGCATATTCATTGGAAGGCCTGATGATGAAGCTGAAGCTCCAATATTTGGCTACCTGATGAGAAGCGTTAACTCATTGGAAAAGACTCTTTTCCTGGGAAAAGAGTGTGAGCAAGAGGAGAAGGGGGCTATAGAGGATGGGATGGTTGGATAGCATCACTGACTCAGTGGACATGTGTTTGAACAATCTCTGGGAGACAGTGAAGGATAGGGAAGCCTGATGTACTGCAGTCGATGGGGTCACAGAGTCCTACACAACTGAACAACTGAAAAACAACAACACCTACTCCTAAACCAGGGACTTTAAAATTGATAACCAATGACTGTAAGTCAAACAGTCAGGGCTATGGGAAATCCAAGATGCCCACTTGGCTTGTCCCTGATCCTTCAAAAACCTCATTTTTTCATTTGATGATATAAAGCCTTTCCTGGATACAGAGTTGGGGTTCTCACAATGGAGGGAAAAAAATGGTTTAAAATGTGTCTTCCACTTCAGTATATGCTCCACAATTTCCAGTGATCAAGGCACCCATTTCATTGGACAAATCACATAAGCAGTAACAAAAATTTCATATACTTCTTAAAAGCTATCACTTTCACTATCATCCTCAATCATCAAGTAAGGACAACAAAACAAAAAATAATTACATGGGATTAAATAAACTGCTAAATATTATTACAATTTTCATGACTTTTTGTCTGACATATTACTGGCTTCTGATTTTTGTTTTCAGTTATAAAGAAATTCTTCTCTTCAAACTATTTGTGGTTTAAAACAATTCAGTAATTTACACCTGTGTGAAAATTAAAACTTTTTTTTTTCCTTTGCCTTCTTCCTCTGGAAATTTCAGACAATGGAGTCCTAAATAGTTTTATCAGATAAATCAAAAACTGTCTTATGACATATACAGAAATCTCAAAGTATAGTGAGGGCCTCTAGAAGAAAAAACTCCACCTTACCAAAAACTAATGACAGGCCTATAGCATCTATAATCAATGGACTAATAAAAATTGGAAGAATTTTAGAAAAGTTATGTTTCACTAAATATTAAATTCTAGTTTTGTTAATTAAGGTGTGTTTATTAAAGATTCACTTCCCAGTTAGTCCTTTGCTGTTCTGTTATACTGTTACAAGATCTAATTGAGTTAATAAAGGTCACTGTTTCTGAAGCCTAAGTGAAAGAGGAGAGTGAAAAAGTTGGCTTAAAGCTCAACATTCAGAAAACGAAGATCATGGCATCCGGTCCCACCACTTCATGGGAAATAGATGCGGAAACAGTGGAAACAGTGTCAGACTTTATATTTGGGGGCTCCAAAATCACTGCAGATGGTGACTGTAGCCATGAAATTAGAAGACGCTTACTCCTTGGAAGAAAAGTTATGACCAACCTAGATAGTATATTCAAAAGCAGAGACATTACTTTGCCGACTAAGGTCCATCTAGTCAAGGCTATGGTTTTTCCTGTGGTCATGTATGGATGTGAGAGTTGGACTGTGAAGAAGGCTGAGTGCCGAAGAATTGATGCTTTTGAACTGTGATGTTGGAGAAGACTCTTGAGAGTCCCTT
>SJYV01011012.1:0-13730 GCA_006410875.1 Neotragus pygmaeus | reverse complement strand
GCATTTAACAGTGTATGCATATTCCCTCTTGTATAGAAAACTGTTTTTCCCTGTTAATCAAGGCTGCACATTTATCATGCCTCACTGACATACAACTAAATATTATGTTGTCCCTTGCCTTTACCCTAACATACCCCCTCACATTGTGGGGTCACAACTTAAGCACCCCACAGAAGTTCTTTGTATCATCCTTTGAGTTTTCTACTCAGATTTCAGATTCTTCTTTGCATCAAGGCAAAATCAAGTCTTTTTGTTTTCTTTTTTTGCTCTATGAGCAGGACTCCTATTTCCCAAACCCAAAGTGATCTCCCTGTTGCAGCAAGGAGAAGATCCCTGGAAGGTAGAGAAAGAAAACCTTGGAGGCTCCTCTCTAGGTGAGTGGGTGGGGATTCTCTGCAGGCAGCAATCTGGTAAATGAGTGGGTGTTTGACTTGAAGAAGATGGTCAGGGAAGTTTTTTTGGCTTCTCAGTGCCCAAAAAATGGTAGAGAAGGGATGCTAAGGCCCCCATTTGCAAGCTTCCTCTTTTTGTCTGATACTTCACAGGTGAATCTCTCAGGATCTTTTTTCTTATTCTTTCCTGGTGTTTCAAAGGAGAGCTGCATTTTNTTTTTGGCTTCTCAGTGCCCAAAAAATGGTAGAGAAGGGATGCTAAGGCCCCCATTTGCAAGCTTCCTCTTTTTGTCTGATACTTCACAGGTGAATCTCTCAGGATCTTTTTTCTTATTCTTTCCTGGTGTTTCAAAGGAGAGCTGCATTTTCAAGTATTCATTCAGCAAGCTTAGAGTAGTGAAGGAACTGCAGCAGAATCATTCTGACTGAAACCCAGGGTCATGGGAAAAGAAAGATAATGAGGAAGGAAATAGATTAGAAAGCCAGGTGGCGGCCACACTATGAAGCACTTTGGTTCAGTTCTTAGGCATGGGAGCCGTCCATGGTTGACTGGAAAAAATTCAAGGATTTTAAACCAAAAAATTATATGGTCCTTGATATTCTAGAAAAAACGGCCTCAGTCTGAGACACTATAGATAACCTTTGGTAAAATCATACCTAAAGATGCTGAGTGCACCTACACTGAGATAACCCCACAGTCATAAAGATAGAGCTCTGGTGGAGGCAGAGCTCCAAGGCATGTAAGGGACTAAAAAGCAAATTATGGAGCATGATTGTGACATGGCACCATTTATGTCTAGAGAAACTTACATGTATGTTTATGCATACTAGGCGTCTAAGTTCTAAGAGAAAAGTCAGGGAACACCTAACCTGGTAAATAGTTCCATTTGGATTAGGATTGAGAATGGACATGATGAAAAGCGACTTTATTTACATGTAATATGATTAAAATTTTCACAGAAAATATATTAATTAAATCCTTATTTTGTAATTTGAATTTAATAAGAATGGTCATTTCAGAAACATTGTTGGGCTTAGATTTGAAGTGAGGGAACTCTAGAGGTGGGAACCTTCTGGAGATTATTGCATAATGTAGGCAAGACATTACCTAGAAGGCACATGCAATGGGTTCAGAAGGAAAAAATAGGGGCCCCTTTTTTAACGGTATAGGACAAGTTTGGTGTGGGATGGGTTTCATTTGAGATGTGAGCAAAATACAGGTACAGGTTACCAGTAAAGAGCTGTAGAAGAGTTTACGGATTGGAACTGAACAGGGAGGCGTCCATGCGAAAGTGGCATTTGCAGCCTTGAACTGAGCAGGTAAAGGAATAGAGGAGCAGACAAGAGTCCCAGGAAACCTCAGTGTTTCTGAGATGGGAAGAATCTGTGATTGAGCCTGAGAAGAAGTCACCAGCAGGTGTACTGCAGGACAGGCTATGCTGCTGCTGCTGCTAAGTCGCTTCAGTCATGTCCGACTCTGTGCGACCCCATAGACGACAGCCCACCAGGATCCCCCATCCCTGGGATTCTCCAGGCAAGAACACTGGAGTGGGTTGCCATTTCCTTCTCCAATGCATGAAAGTGAAAAGGGAAAGTGAAGTCACTCAGTCGTGTCCGACTAGTAGCGACCCCATGGACTGCAGCCTACCAGGCTCCTCTGTCCATGGGATTTTCCAGACAAGAGTCCATCCCTAAAGCCCACACACCTTTAGAACACTTTCTTCCTAAGGTGAAATCGTACAAGGTGAGATCTTTTGAGGTGGAAACCACACTTGTCTTTGTTTAAATCTTTTAAACAAATCTTTTGGGAGAAATACACTAATTTTGTGGGAATTTCTGGAAACCACCACAGAGTAAACAGAGAATTCAGGCAGCAGGGAACCAGTGGAGAGTTAGGAAGGATATCAGTCCCACTGTCAGGCGTGAGCTGAGTCTGGCATGAAAGATCAGAGGAAGAAAAGGAAGAATTGTCCCCTGTCCCTTCACCTCAGGAGACTCTGATCCATGAGGAGTCCCACTTCCTGAGTGAAATACTAGTTGGATTAAACTGAATAGAAAGTATGACCAGAGTCCACAGCTGTCCAGAGAGACCCCAAGGCCACCCAGCAGAGATGTGGAGTCCTTCTCAGGTTTGGGAAGTTGAAGGAAAACTCTGAGTGGTGTCTGGAGGAAGTAAAGACATCAGGGCCAACCAGTGTGTGTGTTTCTCTTGATGCAATGAACTTCCTCTCTTGGTCAAAGGTGGCAGTCAGATGGGGTGTCCTGGGAGTGCTGGCATGTATTGTGTCCCTCCTGCACCCCTGGTGAATCCCCCACCTTCCTGGGCAAAAGTACCCTCGGAACAGTTTCCTTCCAAGAGGGACTCACTTCCCTGTGAGCTCAAGTTAAGGACCTGGATGTTCTTGGAAGCACTTCGATTATTAACTCTAGACCAGAGCCAAAAACCAACCCTTTGAACAACCAGTGACAGAAAAGCTTAAGCTTCCAAGGTAGGACTCCTAGGATCTCTGCTGCTGCTGCTGCTGCTAAGTCACTTCAGTCGTGTCTGACTGTGTGACCCCATAGATGGCAGCCCACCAGGCTCCCCCGTCCCTGGGATTCTCCAGGCAAGAACACTGGAGTGGGTTGCTATTTCTTTTTCCAATGCGTGAAAGTGAAGTCGCTCAGTTGTGTCCAACTCTTTGTGATCCCATGGACTGCAGCCTACCAGGCTCCTCTGCCAATGGGATTTTCCAGGCAAGAGTACTGGAGTGGGGTGCCATTGCCTTCTCTGCTTAGGATCTCTAGTTGCCTCCAAATATGTTTTAAAAAATATTATTTTCACTTCGAAACTACTCACAAATAGGAAAAACAAACAAAAAGAGAAAACTGTCATCCCTGGATCCGTATGTTTTATGTTGAGAGATGGGAGGGAATGGCTCAAAAGGTACACATCTCATCTGAGTCTCTTACGTAAGAAATGAGTCCAAAGTCTATAATCAGTTTTCTGAAATATTATGTATATTATATGTGTGTATATGTGTAAATAGTGGTTCAGCCACTCAGTCGTGTCTGAGTCTTTGACTTCATGGTCTGCAGCATACCAGGCTCCTCTGTCCTCCACTGTCTCCCAGAGTTTGTTCAAACTCATGTCCATTGGGTCAGTGATGCCATCCAACCATCTCATCCTTTGCCATTGCCTTCTCCTATGCCTTCAATCTTTCCCAGCATCAGAGGGCTCTTTGCATCAGGTGGCCAAAGTCTTGGAGGTTCAGTTTCAGTATTAGTCCTTCCAGTGAATATTCAGGGTTGATTTCCTTTAGGATTGACTAGTTTGATCTCCTTGCAGTCCAAGGGACTCTCAAGAGTTTTCTCCAACACCACAGTTTGAAAGTATCTCATGAGTTTGGTTTACACCCAATGTAAAAATTTTCTTTAATTCAAAAATTTAAAAACCCAATGATGATCTGGGTAAACAGTTCCCTCCAATGAGAAAGTGCTTTTCTTTGTCTTTTTCTCTTCCTTTGTGTATTTATGCAAGAATTCAGGGCAGATTGAACCTGGCCAGATGGTCAGCTGAGCAGTCATTTGTGGGCTGCCTTCAACTTGCTGAGATTTGTTGGGGCTGCATCTGCACAGAGAGTAGGGGTCTTTTTCTAATTTTGCAGAGAAGTGCTGTAGAGGATATGGCAGCAATCTAATGAAAGAGCATGCAGTGGTTTTAAACAGTTGATTCCTTACAAGGTGAAAGTGTGTTTAATATGTTTAAGTTAGTCTTGTTCTTGTCCCCTGCCCTCTCCTCCTGCCACCAACATCTTTTTTCCTTGTAGCTGCTAGAATGGTCTATTTAAAATGTAGATCACATTATCTAACTCTTATGCCCGAAGCCTCTTGTGGCTTCTGTCACACAGAACACAATATAAAGCCCCCAGCATGGCCCTCAGAGGCCTTTGTGGTCTGGTTCTGGCTACCTTTTCACCTTCATCTCTTTCCTCTCTGCCCTTTATTGGAGAACTCTCATCACCCTGGTCTCTTTGTAGTTTGTCAGGCAGGCCAAACAGGCTCATACCTTAGGGGCTCTGCACTTGCTTTTTCCTCTCCCGGACCATTTTTCTTCCTGGCAGCCAGGAGCCCATATGACTCACTTCCTTGTACTATATAGGTTTCTACTCAGTTGGCACTTTATCAATTAATCACAGCTCATCTGAACATTGTCTTTTATCCTCCACATTCTTTTTTCCTTCACCATGCTTTATTTTCTCTGAGTACTCCTCACTGCAAAATAATACATATTTATTTATTATCTGCTCTTACTCTGGATTGTAAGTTCCCTTATGCTGGATTGTCTGTTTATTTGTTCCCATCTCCTCAGTACCTAAAGTTGTGCTTGGTTAGAGTCAGCTTCCAGTTAGTGAATGCGTGATTGACTTGGTTAGGTAGTGGTGACAGAGCTAGAAAAAAGGGAACCAGTTTCAGAGGTATTTGGCAGATAAAAGCAGCAGGACTTAGAGATGGATCAGACATGGAAGATAGAAGAGATGGAGTTGTCAAGGATGCTTCACTTGGTTTTGTGGCCTATTCTGGGATGGACAGTGATATTATTCACTGAAATAGTGGTGCTAGGAGATCAGATTTGGGGGTTAGTATAAATATGGTTTTAGATGAATTAAATTGAATCATCTTTTGGTTGATCCAGTTATTCAAATGAAGATGTCAAATAGTCTAGTCGATTTAGAGTTCCATCCCTCATAATATACACTGAGCATTAAATGTGAAGACTCTGTCACTAAAAGATAACTGAAGCAATGCTTGAGTTTTGAGTTAATCTGTAGAGTGGATTCAGGGTACAGCAAGAGCAAGAAAGAGGATAGGACTCAATCTAGAGAAACTCTGGCATTTCATGGCTAGTTAGAGAGAAATGAACCTGTAGGGATGATAAAGATAAGGTGTACTATAGAAGGAAAATCAGGAGTCTAGTGTCATTGAAGGCAAGGCTCATAAAGGATTGTGTCAGTAGAGATGGGGAAAATTAAATGAATTTGAGACTTATTTAGATGTTAGAAGAAACAAGTCTTGGTAGTCAATTAACTGAGGGAGAAGTATGAAGGATGCCTTTTAAAGCTTTTGATTCAGAACTGGTGCCATTTATAGAAACAACAGGAGCCATTTATAGGTTATACAGGTTGGAGGGAGGGAATAGTCATAAATTCAGTTTTAGGCATGTTGGATTTGAGCTGTCTTTGAGACATCAAATTGCAGTTTTGAGTAGGATGTTGTATAATCAGGTATGGAGAGTAGAGAAGTCTTGCCTAGAATATGTCTGTAGATGAATCTGGCCTGTGGAAAGGGTACAGGGTGAAAAGAATTGGGGGCCTAGGACTCAGCCCTGTGGAACTCCAAGGATTAAAGATCAGGTAGAGGAAAAGGAGTGCACAAAGGCGACTGAAAAGCTGCAAAGGAAATTGAGGCTGCTGGACTGTGAGGAGAAGGTGGAGGCGCGCTCAGGCCGAGGACTCCGGCAGCTGCCTACTGTAGCTTAGGCAAAGAACTTCTCAGTGAAAAGGAGGAGTCACGGTCAGCTGGTGCTGAAACGTGGGTTAGGTGAGGACTGAAGAGCACTTCTTGCTTTTTTCACATGGAGGTCATCGTTGCCTTAAAGAGAGTGGTGGTGAGAACAGAAGCCAAAAATGAGCCCATGAGAGGTGCATGAGGAAATGAACACATGTAGGATACTATAGAAGGTGAGATGTGATGAGGAGGCAGCAGCAGCAGCTGGAAGAGCTCCTATATGGAAATATAAATACATATTTCTTCTTTTCCTTTGTCCACTCCAATTATATTATACAACATACATTATTCTGCCCCTTTCACTTGGTATATATTGAAGCTCTTTGCATGTCAGTTCATAGAGAGCTTTCTCACTCCTAAGGAGTAGTTCTGTGGTCTTCGGCTGGCTCTCTTCTAGGCAGAAGAGGTGATTTTGATTGTATGCGGCTTTGGGTAATGTTAACCCAGTTAATCCAACTATCCATCAAAGAAATCTGCTTGAATAAACTGGGTACATTCTCACCAAGAAATTCTTTGCAACTGTAAAAAGGAATGAAGGGAGATCTCTATAAATTCCATTGTGGGATGATAATATTACCAAGTGAGGAAAAGTGCAGATAGCAAAGAAAAGGAGATACTAAAAAAGAAAAAGTGTGTACTTGCTTGTATTTTAAAAAAAAAGAAAAAAAAGGATAAAAGCAGATCAGTAAAGAACCCAGCTATCAGTGCAGGAGACACAAATTCCATCCCTGGGTTGGGAAGATCCCCTGGAGGAAGGCATGGCAGCCCACTCCAGTATTCTTGCCTGGAAAATCCTATGGACAGAGGAGCCTGGTGAGCTACAGTTCATAGGGTTGCAAAGAGTCAGACATGACTGAAGTTACTTAGCACGCTCACATGTATCAATAAAAAAGGTTATCTGTAAGGTGAAAGAAGAAAAACAAAAAAGATGATAAGAATAAGGATAGAATTAAATAAAACTGGAAAAAGTGTTCCATAAATATTAAAAGCAAAATGGAACAAAGGACCCTACTAGTATATCATGTTGTTGGTTTAGTCACACAGAGAATTATCTCAATTGCCTTTAAATCACAGCAGTTTAAATAAAGATCCTTAGTGGTTTATATCAATGTTATGACTTATAATAAAAAATATATATTTGGTGCATGAATGCTTAGTGTATCTGAAACTTCATGGACTGCGGCCCACCATACTCCTCTGACCATGGAGTTTTCCAGGCAAAAATACTAGAGTGAGTTACCTTTTTCTACTCCAGGGGATCTCATCGACCCAGGGATCAAGCCTGCGTCTTCTGCATTGGCAGGAGGATTCTTTACCCCTGAGCCGCCTGGGTACAGTTCTTAAAACTGTGGGCAATCCTAAGTGATGAGAGTCCCAAAGGTGTCTTTGTTATGTTAATAATGTTTCCCTTGGACCCTACCTTAGAATGGGATTTGGTTTCCAGGACCAGTCATGTGATGAAACGGTTGAAACTTTTTGTACCACACCAGGGAGGGGAGAGGGCCTGGAGGTTGAACTAGTTGCCAGTGGCCAATGATTTAATTAATCATGCCCATGTAATGAAGCCTCCATAAAACCCCAAAAGGACAGATTCAGAAAGCTCCTGAGTTGCTGAACATGTGGAGATTTGGGGAGAGTGATTCACTTGGGGAGGGCATAGAAATTCCATGCCCTTTCCCCATACATTGCCCTGTACATCTGTTCCATCTGGTTTTTCTCAAGGTATATCTTCTTATAATTAACTGATGATCTAGTAAGCAAAAGTGAGTTATGAGCCACTATAGCAAATTAATCAAACCTAAAAAGGGAGTCGTGGGAACCTTTGATTTATAGCCAGTTGGTCAGAAGTACAAATGATAACCTGGGCTTGTGACAGATGTCTGAAGGAGGCGGGGGAAGTCTTATAAAACTGAGCCCATAACCTGTGGGATATGATACTATCTCTAGGAAATGGCAACTCCAGCATTCCTGCCTGGGAAATTCAATGGACAGAGGAGCCTTCTGGGCTACAGAACATGGGGTCACAAAGAGTTGGATATGACTGAGCATGCATACTAGGTATTATAGATAATGTTAGAGTTGAATTGTAGGACACCCAGTTGGTATCCAAGAATTGTTTATTGATGTTTTAACCACCCCTGAGAAGCACATTGGAATTTGAGCGAAGAACATTTACTATCTTACAGGCAAAAATAACTTCAAACAATTATGTTGACTTTGGTGGATACAGTGAAAGTATGTAGTTGGGTTTATAAGTGGAATTCTTATCTTTGAGAAATGTGTTCTGAAATATTGATGAAATTATATAATAGGAATAGTAATGGAAGAAATGTAAGGGAGTTATATTGGGTTGTCCAAAAAGTTCATTTGAGCTTTTCCATAACATCTTACAGAAAAACCTGAGTGAACTTCTTTGTTTTCTCAGCCTGTTCCAACAAAGTACCATGATTGTGTGGCTTTAAGCAACAGAAATTTATTGTCTCACAGTTTTGTGGGGCCATGCTTTCTCTGAAACTCCGGATAGGGTCCTTCCTTTGCCTCTCCCTACCTTCTCATGGGGACCAGCAGTCCCTGTTCCTTGGGTTGCAGCTGCATCCCTCCAGTCATGCTTCTGTTGTTATTTGGTGTTTCCAGGGGCATCTTGACATGATCTTTCTGTGCTTCCCTGTGTCCAAATTTCCCAGTTATAAAGACACCAGTCATATTAGATCCCACCCTAATCACCTCATCTTAACTTGATTGAATCTGTGAAGTTACTATTACCAAATAAGGTCATATTCTGAGTTACTGGAAATTAAGACTTCAACACATCTTTTTGGTGATACAATTCTACCCATAACAAGGTAATAAATGTAACAGCATTTTAGTAATTGTTGATGCTGGCTTGGCCATTCATTGTACAATTCACTCTACTTTTGTACGTGTTGAATATTTTCTGTAATACAAAGCTTTAAAAATTAGAATTACAAACAACACAATTTTTAAAACAGCATTTCTCTTTTTCATCAACATATAAGCATTATGGAATACATTTTCAGATGTGTAGTCCTATCCCCATTGTGGTATTATGTATAATTCTCAGCAAATAGCTCCCTCAGTTCTCTGACTGTAGAAAGTCTTGAGACTTCAAATGCATGTGACATTTTTATAGGAATAATATTGAATCTGACCACCTGTAGAATAAGGGCGGGGGGAAGGATAGGGGTCTGGAAGTTGACTTGGGTTCAAAGATTTTAATGCTGCCTTTAGCCTTCACATTACTCCCATCCATCTAACGTATGGCTAAGCCTTTAAAATCCCATTTTAGACATTTCTTCCCCAAACTTTTGACCATACCTGTGTGCCTTCCCTGCTTGCACTCACTACTATCTGAGGGTAGTTTGGATGCTGTTCTAAGCTCACATTTGTATCCATTTTTGTCTTGTGTTTTTGTTGTATAAATTATCACATTGCAATGTGATTGCTTATTCTTTTGTCTCTAATGCAAAACAGTGAACTCCTTCAAGAAGTTAACTGTTTCTTTTCATTACCAGATCTGGAATGTTTTATGGATCATATACCTAGGATAGAGCCTAACATTGTAGGTGCTTTTTAAATATTTGAAGAGTGAGTTAAATGAAGTACAATCAATGCTTTTTGAAATAAGAGTTCTATATAGTAAGAAGGTTAAATTTGGTAGGAAGTCATATTGGAAAGGTGAGAAACAGATCAAAGGATTAAATTGAAGGTCAGTAGCAATAGTCACTTGGAGAAGGAAATGACAACTCACTCCAGTATTCTTGCCTGGAGAATGCCAGAGATGGGGGAGCCTGGCGGGCTGCCATCTATGGGGTCACACAGAGTCGGACACAACTGAAGCAACTTAGCAGCAGCAGCAGCAATAGTCACTATAGAGTAAGAAGTTCCTGAACTTGGATGTATTAATGATAGTTGTTAGAAACATCTTAGTGATACAGTTTAAGGGAATTTGATGACTGACTAAGCATGGAATGCAGGAGAGAGAAGGTTCCGAGATGAAACTGAGAATTTATGGCAAAGGAGCTGAGGAGGTTATGATATAATTCAGACCTCGGAAGCACAGAAAGAAAGTTTGAAAGGAATGCACTGGTTTCAGATTTGGACAAACTGAATTTGAAGAAAAATACACAAATGGAAAATCTAGCAGGCAACTGGTAATAACCCTCTAAAGTGTTTTGAGAGTCAGTATAGGGCTGAGCACTGAAGAATTGATGCTTTTGAACTGTGGTGTTGGAGAAGACTCTTCAGAGTCCCTTGAACTNTTTTTTTTTACTTATGTTATCACTTATGATACAGTGAAAATAAATTTAGCTTAAAATAAGACATATTCTTTTAAAAACTTTGAAAACTGCAGCTACCTCAGCAGGACACTAACAGCAGAAAATACAGCTTCATTTCTAATGCAAACTATCCCCCAAATAAGTGGCTTTGTCTCCAAGACTATCTGATTTCTGACAGTGTACCTAAGAGGCAAGGTTACAATGGCAATCATGGAGAGATCAGTGAAAGTGTCAGTCCTGGGACAGAAGATCAATTGTCTGCATTGTGAGTTCTTGCCCAGAACCCCAGGGACTCAAAAGCAATCCCATTCTGCTTTCAATACCTCCTTTCTCTCCGCTCTTGAATAGTCCCATTTGAAAGTAGCCGGTCTAAAGTTCACGGAGAACTAACTCTAGCTCAGAGAGTTCAAACATTTAGTTGAGCTAAGAACTTGGAAGGGCAAATTATTATTATTTTTTTCTTTTTTATCTCAACTACTTGTGACTTCTAAATTAGGATGGCGAGATTTCAGATACAGTATTTCCTGCCTCTAGTCAAGTCAGTTAATACTGTAATTTACTGTGTTAATGGTACCATTTGCCCCTTCTGATCCCTTCCTGCATGCAGAGGCAACAGTTTAAAAGGGGTTGCATAAACTCTCCTTCCACTAAGGGAGAGAAGGCTTGCGATTATCAATAATGCATTTTGCAGGATAAATAATGCACTTTGCAGAATATAAATCAACATCCTTAGATATCGACTCTGAAGACACTTTGGCAACCTTGATGGCATTACCATTAACAGGCGACTGTAAAGAACATGACTAAAGTACCTAATGCTATATTTCATACCACATGGTACACAATTGCAGAAGTGAATTTTCATATTACTAAAATAATATCATAATATAATCTTGTCACTGATTATCAGGGATAAGTGAGTAAACAGAACTGCTAGCAAACTGCATATATTTCTAATCAAAAACAATTTCAAGAAGGACAATTTTCAACCCTGAGCTGCAAAAATCTAAGATTACTCTTATCATCATCTATCCTTTGTAGTTTTTTCTCTTTTAAACTTTGCCTTTGTTTGCCAGTCTAATCATAAAAATCAGAAACTGCAATTTCAAGAAGACACAAAGAGACAATATCAACTTTGAACCTGAGTGTTTCTTCTTGTAGAACTCCAAAAAGCAGTTTCAAGTCTTACAAATTCTCTGTGACAACAATGATTAGAAGTCCAGTGGCTGCTACAGTAATTGCCTCATAATCATATCTGTAATATCCGACCTGGTTTATGCACACAATCTATATTCTAATAGCAGTCAACAGGTCACAAGTTAATAAAAATACCATTAACATCCCCCTGTGACTAAGGAAGAAAGATACTCATCTTATGAGGCCACAGTGGGCCAATATAAATTCCTTGACTGTAAGCATAATTAACTGTGCTTGTCCATGGATTTCCCTGGAGGACCTTGTGGGTACAGGTTGACCTTGAGGCGTGCTCTTGGTGGTGNTGGGGTCGCAAAGAGTCGGACCTGACTGAGCAACTGAACTGAACTGAACTGAGTCATTGACATCGGAGGTGTGGGAGTGGATGAAATCATGTGGGAAGAGAAGATTGAAGAGATGCACAGAGATTCATAAGCACCAAGGGAAGAGAATCTAGACCTAATGACAGGTTTTAGTTGGGGTGGTAGTCATTGGCAAAATCACCTGGTCTCTAAACTTCTGACCTAAGTTTAGCCTTGTTTATGACATAGCTCAGGCTCAGGCTTGACTCTTGAGCAGAAGTTGAACTACACTTAAGGAGACACATCTGTAGACTTTTCAGAAACTTTAAGCAGATCATAAAGAACAGTTAGGATGTCTACAATCCAGGACTCATGTCCCCTTCAGCAGGAAACATGAATTTTGGACTAAGGTATTGGCACTTGAAGTAGAGTGAAATGAGTTTCCCATTATTGATATGGAACCTTGTAGCTGTAATTACTTCCATTAAAAAATTAAAACTGCCCAAATCTGTTTTCCTATTCTCCTTTATAAACAAAACTTTTCAAAAGCATTTCTATACTTGATATTTCTCCCAGTGTTTGTTCTGTGCACTCCAGTGGGTCTTTATTCCTGTTCCATGAAAGTGANAAAAATTAAAACTGCCCAAATCTGTTTTCCTATTCTCCTTTATAAACAAAACTTTTCAAAAGCATTTCTATACTTGATATTTCTCCCAGTGTTTGTTCTGTGCACTCCAGTGGGTCTTTATTCCTGTTCCATGAAAGTGAAGTGAAGTGAAGTCGCTCAGTCGTGTCCAACTCTTTGCAGCCCCATGGACTGTAGCCTACCAGGCTCCTCTGTCCATGGGATTTTCCAGGCAAGAATACTGGAGTGGGTTGCCATTTCCTACTCCATGAAAAGTAGTTATTAAATCCCAGATAGTCTCCATCTTGGCACAATCAGGGTTCACACAGTCAACTAGCAATTCCAGTTCTGTTAGTAGGTGATAAGAATGCAGTTACCATATACCTCTACCTTCTTTCTCACCTACTTAACTACAGAAACCAAGTAATCTTCCCTGTTCCCTGCTTTTACTTGTGTGTCAACACTGTTCTCTACACAGTAGCAAACATGAGTGAGGATGTAATGGCCTGTGACTTCCAAGCATACACACAATAAAATTCCTGAGTCCTTACATGACCTGTTAGGCCTTATATGACTTGCCTTTACCTATTGCTTCACTATTATTTACCATTTTCTCTCTTG
Organism: Neotragus pygmaeus; assembly: GCA_006410875.1. Taxonomy (NCBI): domain Eukaryota; kingdom Metazoa; phylum Chordata; class Mammalia; order Artiodactyla; family Bovidae; genus Neotragus; species Neotragus pygmaeus. Next base: position 751 of record SJYV01011012.1, on the reverse strand, counting down.
CTCAATGCACTCTAGTAGCCACACAGCCTCTTTGTTGTGTCTCAGAAGTCACCACACTTTGATATTTGCTGTTTCCTTCACCTGGAAGCTCTTGCTTCACACATCCATATGGTTGTCATTTATTTACTTATTGTTTGTCACACCTTCACACACACACACACACACACAAAACCAAGGTATAAGCTCCTTAAAGACTGAAATTCTTAGTCATCACATTCTTTACATTCCCTAGAACTTTACCTGGCCCATAGTAGGCACTTAATAAGTATTTGGGAATGTAAAGGATGTCTCCAGCATATGCAATGATAACACACACACACACAAAACATCAAAAATGTACGGCTCCAGAAATTGCATGTAGTTCAGCATACCTGGCAAGAAGCCAGGGGAAGGAGATGAGTTCCAGGCTGAACAAAGGTTAGATCATGAAAAACTTTGTTCACCATGTTAAGTAGTCTGTACGTTATAAGTTGAAGATAAATTGGAGGATCTTAAGGAAATTTGCAGCATGGTAAAGTGTGAATTTTAGAAAGATTACTCAGTTATAATGTGGAGACTGAATTGGTAGAGAGCAAGACTATACAAAAAAACTTCATGACCCAGATAACCATGATGCTATAATCACTCACCTAGAGCCAGACATCCTGGAATGAGTTTTCAAGTTGGCCTTAGGAAGCATCACTACAAACAAAGCTAGTGGATGTGATAGAATCCCAGTTGAGCTATTTCAAATCCTAAAAGATGATGCTGT
>SJYV01011010.1:6424-43917 GCA_006410875.1 Neotragus pygmaeus | reverse complement strand
CCCACCTCCCACCCCACAACGTCTCTCTGGATCATCTCCGTACACCAGCCCCAAGCATCCTGCATCCTACTTCGAACAAGACCAGCGCCTCGTTTCTTACATAATAGTATATATGCTTCAATATTTTTTGAATTGAAGGATAATTGCTTTACAGATTTTTGTTGTTTTCTGTCAAACCTCAGCATGAATTAATTTTACTGGTTTCTTCATTCATTTTCGGCTGCCCTGGGGCTCCATTGCCACTTGCTTCCTGCAGCCGTTCTCCAGCTGCAGCAAGCAGGGGCTTCTCTCTAGTCGGGGTGTGCCGGCCGCTCGCTGCAGTGGCCCCTCTCTTGGAGCACAGGCCCTAGGTGTACAGGCTGAGCTGCCCTGTAGCATGTGGCATCTTCCTGCAACAGGGGTTGAACCAGTGTCCACTGCATTGGCAGGTGGACTCCCAACCACTGGACCACCAGGGAAGTCCTGAAACAGTTTGTTTTTAAACAGAGTTCATTTTTAGAGCAGTTNCTGAGCTGCCCTGTAGCATGTGGCATCTTCCTGCAACAGGGGTTGAACCAGTGTCCACTGCATTGGCAGGTGGACTCCCAACCACTGGACCACCAGGGAAGTCCTGAAACAGTTTGTTTTTAAACAGAGTTCATTTTTAGAGCAGTTTAGATTCACAGCAAAACTAAGTAGACAGTACAGAGGGTTTCAATAAACCAACCCCTCCCTCAAATCCCCACACATGCACAGCCACCCTCCATCAGCCTCCTCCGCCAGAGTGGTGTGTGTGTTGAACATTGATGAACCTGTATTGATACATCATTGCCACCCAGAGTCCACAGTTGACATGAAGGTTCAGTCGTGGTGGAGTACATTCAATGGATTTAGACAAGCTATCATGCCATATATCCACCATTATAATATCACGTGTTGCCCTAAAAATCCTCTTCTCTACCTATTCATTCTCCTTCGCTAACCCCTGGTAACCATTGATCTTCTTCCTGTCTCCATTGTTTTATCTTTTCCATAGTCCTATAGTTGGGAATATACAGTATGGAGTCTTTCCAGATTGGCTCCCTTCACATGCTGGTATGCATTTAAGGTTCTTCCTTGTATGCTCATGGCTTGAGAGTTCATGTCTTTTTTTGTTTTAACCACTGAATAATGTTTCCTTATTTAGATGTACCACAGTTTATTCACGCCTTTACCTACTGAAGGACATCTTGGTTGCCTTCAAGTTTTGGCAGTTATGAACAAAGCTGTTCTAAAGGTTCAAGTGCATACTTTTCTGTAAATGTACAACTCCTGTGTTGTTATTTAGTCACTAAGTCATGTGTGACTCTTTGTGACCCCATGGACTGTAACCCACCAGGCTTCTCTGTCCATGGAATTTCCCAGGCGAGAATACTGGAGTGGCTGCCATTTCCTTCTTCAGGGGATCTTCCTGACCCAGGGACCGAACCTGCACTGGCAGGGGCAGGGGTTCTTTACCACTGAACCACCAGGGAAACCCCTTTCAACTCCTTCAGGTCAGTGTAAAGACCATGATTGCTATAAAAGTTTCATTAGCTTTGTGAGAAACCACCAAACTGTCCTTCACAGGGGCTATATCATTTTGCATTCTTACCAGCAATGACAGTTCATGTTACTCCACAGCCTGATCAGCATTTTACATTGATCATATTTTATATCTTTAGCATTCTAATGGATGCATGTAAGTCATTGTTTTAATTAGCAATTTCCTAATGGCGTATGATATGGAGAATATTTTCATGGACTTATTTGACACCATCTACTTTGGTGAGATGTCTGCTAAAGTCTTTCACCCATTTTTAATCAGATTATTTTTATATTGTTGAGTTTTAAGAGTTATTTTTATGTTTTGATTAACAGTTCTATATCAAATGTGTCTTTTGCAGATATTTTCTCCGAGGCTTCTCTTCTCATTCTCTTGATATAGTCTTTTGCAGAGTAGATGTTATTCATCTCATTGAATCCCAGCATATCAATTACTCCTTTAATGGGTTGTGGCTTTGGTGTTCCATCTAAAAAGTCATCTAACCTATTTTATCTTCTAGGAGTTTTGTTAGTTTTGCATTTTTACATTCAGGTCTAGGTTTCATTTTTATGAACTTTTAAATTGAAGAACAGTATCCAAACAGAGTTTGAAAATCCTAAGTATACCATGTGATAAATTATCACAACGTCAACATTTTTGTAACTATCACACAGGTTAAGAAATAGAACCAGTACCCCCAGAAACCCTTCTTAATCATTCCTCTCTTTTACTATTTTTACTTATAAAATCATGCAGCGGTGTTGCTCATTTTTGAACCTTATGTAAATGAAATCACAAAGTATATGTTATTTTATGTCTGTTTTCTTTTGCTTAGTATTATAGTTAAGAGATGAATTCATGTTGTATTTTGCTGTGTTTCATACATTTTCATTGCTGCATAGTATTCCATTGCACAATTATACCACTATTCACTCTATTGGTAATGAACATTTGGGATGTTACCATTTATAACTATTATAAATAATGCTACCATGAACTTTCTTGTACATTTCCTTTGATTCACCTGTGGGCACATTCCTGTTGGGCATTTACCTGTGAATAGATAAGTAATGTCACCATATTTCCAATTTGTGCCTAAGTATCCCAGTATATGCCTAGTCTTCCAGTGAAAGTCGCTCAGTCATGTCCAACTCTTTGCGACCCCATGGACTATACCGTCCATGGAATTCTCCAGGCCAGAATCCTGCAGTAGGTAGCTGTTCCCTTCTCCAAGTCTTCCAGAGTAATAACTAATTATGTTCTTTTTCCTTCTAAGAATCATCCCAGTTTGTGCAATTAAAAAATATGTCTTTTGATGAGTAGAAGTTTAATGTAGTCTAAGAAATCTTTCCCTACCCCAAGGTCATGAAGATAGTCTCCTACATTATCTTTTAAAACCCTTACTATTTTATCTTTTATACTTATTCTTTATGTTAACCCGGATGAAGTAACCTTTCACATTTACTATATCTGATACCCTCTATTCACTCAACAGTCATGTTTCCTTCTGTTATCATCTCTTTAATCCTGAAATAGTTCTGTTAGCATTTCTTAGACTGCAGGTCTGTGGGCAATGAATTGTCTTAATTTTCCTTTGTTCAGAAATGTCTTAACTTTAACATTGTTGCTCCTCTGTCCACAGTTGCTCGTGAAAATGTGGTAGACTTTTGAGTCATTGTCCCATTGCGTGTAATGTGTTGTTTTTCTCTGGCTACTTTCTTCTTATGGTTTCGGCAGATTATTAATACAGAGTAACTTTCTTCATCTCTATCTCATTTGTGATTTTGACTTCTCAAACTTGTAAACATATGGCTTTCAGAAAATTTGGAAAATTTTATTGTATTTTTTCTAAATATTTTAATCTTCCATTCTTTATCTCTTTTCTCTACCTGGAACTCTAATTATCAATATGTTAGACCTTTCTGATATTGCCCATAGATCCATAGGTCTCTATTTTTTTTTTCAACCTTTTTCTCTTTTATTCAGATTGGATAACTTCTATTGATGTACTTTCATGTTCATGAACTTTATTCTGAAATCTCTCTTCTGATATTAACCCCATCCAGTGAATACTTCTGATATTCTATTTTTTGGTTCTAATATTTTCACTTGTTCTTTTTTTCCTTTTTTATTTTGGACTGAGATGTCTTCTCTTTTCACTTGTTATGTGCATATTTTTCTTTACCTCATTAAGTATAATTATAATAGCAGCTTTAAAGTCTTGTCTGATAATTTCAATATCTGGGTTATCTCTGGGTTGCCATTGTTTATCTCATGGACATTGAGAATGATATGTTGAGGAGACTCTGAATTCTGTTTTAGTCTGAAGAATGTTGACTTTTTGGTTTATTTTTGCAGGCAGTGTGATTTGATTAGACTCAAAGTGTAAACACTGTCCTCTAAGGTGTATAGACGCTCAAATCTCAATTAAGCTTTTTTATCTTTAGCTGGACTCCTTGGAGTTTTCCCTGTTCTTCTGTGGTTCAAGAGTCAGCCAGAGCTTTGGGAAGAGTTTAGAATCCCCCTTTTCTGGTTCCCTCTTGCTGAAATTCCCTGTTGCTGCCCAGCAACACTCATTGCCTCAGACTCCATCTTCTGGTTCCTTAGACAAGATTGATGGTCAGCTCTTTGTCAGAGTTCTATCCTCTTGTTATTTCCCTACTCATTTTATTCTCCTGTTGTCATGTATTTTAACACTCTATATTTTTAAATTCAAGAAGACGTTGTCATTGTTATCTAAAGACAAAATTGATTTGGACTTACTCACACATATATCTTTTCTTTATTTTTTCCAATCTGTGAGCTTCCATCTGAGATTTGTCTTTGAATGACTGAAGGTCTCCTATTAGTATTTCCTCTACTGAAAAATTCTCTCAGTTTTTGTTGGTCTGAAACATCTGTTTTATTATTATTTTTGTAGAATTATAGGTTGTCATGTATTTTATTTCAGCACTTTGAAGATATCATTTCATTGTATTCCACCTCGCATTATTTCTGTTGCGAAGTTTGCTGTCAGTCTTGACTATTCCTCTGCTAAAGCAATGTGTCTTTTTCTTTGGCTATTTTTAAACATTTTCACTTTGCATTTTGCTTTCAACAATTCTTTTATAGTGCGAGTACATGTGACTTTCTTTGTATTTTTTCTTCTTAAGGTTCACAGTGCTTCTTGAATTTGTGATTTGATTCACCTCTTCACTACTGAAAAATTCTCAGCCATTTCCTCTTCAAACATCATTTCTGCCCTATTCTCTTTCCAGCCCTACTGGGGCTGAAATTCCATATACGTGACACCTTTTCCCTGTGTTTCAGATGGCTCATATACTCCACACACTTTTCCATCCTTTTGTCTCTCTGGGCTTTAACCTGGATCTTTTCTTCTGACATTTATTTTAATTCTTTCTCCATTGTGTCTCATATTCTTATAAACCCACCCATTTGTGACTACTTTTAATTATTCTATTTTTTAGTACATTAATGAAAAATGAAGTTTTCCATTTCTTTTTTTTATAATTTTTCGTTCTTTACCAAAATTTTACATCTTGTCTTTTTATTCTTTGAACATATTAACCATGGTTATCTTAAAGTCTGTGTATGATAACTCCATTATCTGGATTTTCTATGTGTATACTTATTGTCTCCCTTTAGTCAATCTTATTTTCATTGTAACCCAGTTATTTTTTATTGTATGTTGGACATTGTATTTGGGCAGTTTTAGAGATAAATTGAGACTCTAGATGATGGCATATTCCTTCAGATAGAATATTCTTTTGCTTTTAGATTGCAGCTGGACAAGGGAGAGATGATGATACTTCAGTCAGTGATAGAGATGATTCAAAGAAAGATTTCATTCCATATGAAGGCAATTCTGTTTCCGAGTCAATCCTATTTTTGTAGGTTGTAGCTCACTGAAATGTCATAGGTTGCTGCTCAACTGAAAACCTAAGGTGTTTACCAAGATCCTTACTCCCTAGTGGGCCCCAGGCTTCCAATTTTGTCCTTCCACTTCTGTGAGATGTATAGAAGCTCTGCTCAGCTTGTCATCTGCTACTTTTGAGTTGTCAGTGGCCTTGAGAGGATGTGGGCACCAAAACCCATGTTCTTGCTTCTCACCTTTCTTTCTCTCGCATATCTTGACCTGACAGTGTCTCACTGCCTTGTAATCACACTAATACTTTCTAGTGGATGTTTTTTAAAAATATTCTTCCCAAATTTTCTAGTTATTCTTATAAAAGGGTTGATTCAAAAAAAAGCTGTGGTTCACAGAGGATAAAATAAGTTGCTCAGGGACACACAGGCCCTGGAAGTGAGATTGTCCTTGAAATATTTTTAAATAGGAGACACAAGACCAAAGAAATCTGGGGTTTCAAGCAGCCTACATCTCCAACCATCATAAATAGGGTATGTCTGTGGATAAGTATTAGAAGCTATGCATTTACCTGTCATGTTATAAAATGGTTACCCAGAATAATAGTGTGTCTGTCCATGATCACACAGCTTGTTAATGTAAAAGTTGGGACAGATCAGTCAGTTTTCTCCTACTGCACCTTGATGCCTTCTATTATTTTTTATTATTACTCAAGGACCCAGAGCTCTGTCTCTGCTTTAGTAAGACATCATAGTGGTCCAGGAAGATCCTTCTAGTTTATGGAAGTTGTCCTTGATTTACCTAACCATATACAAGAGTCTAGAGAAGGAAATGGCAACTCACTCCAGTATTCTTGCCTGGAAAATCCCATGGACAGAGGGGCCTGGTAGGCTACAGTCCATGAGGTTGCCAAAAAGTTGGACATGAGTTATCAACATACAAGAGTGATCTCTTACCCCTTCCTCCTACTCTCCCTCACTGCTTTAGTCTCTCACATTGCCACTTTTATCTTGTCTTTGACTAACAGGTAAGTCCACACTGAAAGACACATCTTCTAATAGAGGGGCTACAGAAACTGCTTAATTAGTTTGGTCTCCTTTCATGGCTAAATATATTATGTTAGATTCTGAAGGAGGCTTTGGAGAATAAGATATAGAGAAAAATGATAAAATGAGGCATTTGAGGAACTTGTAAACTCTTGATTAGCCTCTTTATTTAAAAATAACTCACAATCTCAGAATTTCTAACAAAGGCTTTTAACTTTTCTGGTTTAGCTGCCATTCTCTCGAGCACACGGTATATATTTACAGGTCCTTATGTTAAATTATAAGCAGTATTGTGAGGTAGGGAATAGGAGATAAAGTTAACCACAAGTTAATGTATTCCACCATCTTCTCTTTAAAAGGCTTGCAAATGTGGTGTTCTATGCTTCTGTTTTTGACGGGAGAGCATATTGGTGGTTACCATGAAACAATGAGGGCAGAGTGGAAGTATCATTAGCCTGGCAACTTGAAGACTTTGATTTTATTCCACTGTGACATCCTATTTGAGTACAACCTTGAATATAGCAGTACCCTCTTAGGCCTTATTTGGTGATCTGTCAAATGAAAGGATTAAAGAAGATGACCCCTTGGAAGCATTCCAGTTCCCAAATTGTTGGAAATCATCCTTCACCATGAGGTCAATGCCTTGAAGACTTGGTTGTAATAATGAAAGTGAAAATGTAAAGCAGTCCTTGGTTTTCTGTGATACTAGGGGGAAGAAAGGTGGTAAAGTTACCTGATACAGGAGTTGACATTTGTGTTTCCATGTAAGTATGTCAGATATTTTAGGACTACATTTTGATGCAAGATAATTAGCTTATGTTATGATGATCCAGTTTATTAAGTTAGATTACAAAAGTTTGGTTTCTGGCTTGCTGTGGGGATTAGTAAGGATTTTTCCAAAAGAATGAATGAGAGAACAGCATAATAATATGTATCATTTATCAACTGCCTGATGTGCCAAGCCCTGGAGGTACATCCATGAATAATGCACAGCCAGCATCAGCCCTCCCCAAGGGGCATGTCTTATTACCCCTTATTACACATGGGGAAAAGGAATTCCAGATTTGGTTTTACGTTCAAAACCAAATCAACATTGGCAGCTTTTGCTCTCCAGCAGCCTGCATTTTGTGCCAAGGAGCAGAGTAATCTTCCATTTACCAAGGGCTTTTTCAACTTTTTAATGATGTATTAAATTAAACACCCACTCACCAAATATCTGTGAGTCTTGGTTGTGGCAGATGGGTTTGGGTGATGCATCCTGTTACAACTGATCATTTACTGTTTCTCTGACTGGTTGGATGGAGTTGCCATTTGTCTCCTAGGGTCCTCTTGCCCCCAACAGTTTGTGGTGATGGTGACAAAATTATTACATGATAAATTCAGCATGCCTCTGAGATATTGTGGACTCCTGTCCAGATCACTGCAATAAAGCAAATACTGCAATAATGGGAATCACTCGAATTTGTTTCTTTCCCAGTGCCTTTTAAAGTTATGATTACTATAGTCTGTTAAGTGTGCTATAGCATTATGACTTAAAAAAAAATACATAACTTATTCAAAAATACTTTATTGCTAAAAAAAAATAAGTAGTTATCTGACAATGCACAGGGTTGGCACAAACCTTCAATTTGTAAAAAAGTGAAGCACATCAGTATCTGAGAAGCACAGTAAAGTGAAGTGCAATAAAATGGGGTATGCCTGTATTGTGGTAGATATATAAGCAGATGAAAGGGAACAGCAATTTAAAGAGTCTTAAATACATTCCAGGGTTCTAATCCTTTAAGGTACCCACACTCGGGAAGGCGCTAGTGGTAAAGAACCCATCTGCTAATGCAGGAGACGTAAGAGACACAGGTTCAATCCCTGGGTCAGGAAGATCCCTTAGAGGAGGGCATGACAACCCATTCCAGTGTTCTTGCCTGGAAAATCCTCTGGTCAGAGGAGCCTGGAGGGCTATACAGTGCATGTGGTCTCAAGAGCTGGACATGACTTAGCGACTAAGCCACCACCAGGATATTTGTAGTAATTAATATATTGACTGGTTTAGAAGAGATGGCGCTTTTTTAATAGTGACTTCCCATCCAGGAAGGTATATATTATTCCATTTATTTCAGTCTTCTTTGATGACGCTCAGGTAGTCTGATATGTGAGAGCACAGGTTCTGAAGTCAAGGAGTTCAAGTTCAAATCCAAATTGAGCCATGTATTAACTTGCGTGGTAATGAGCAATTGTTTTTCCCAGTGACTGTAATATCTTGGGTGGTCAACAGTTGTTGAAGAAATGTTTCTTTGGCCAGCCAGGGAGAATTAAACCTGAGAGAGGGGCAGAGGGTGAAGCAGTGAGAAGAGAGAGAGAGAACTGCCTTTTCTCAGCATTCCTAGCGAAATCCCATGATAGAACTCTGACTGGACCAGACTAAGTCACTTGACTACCTCTAACCAGTCCCATAGCCAAGGAAGCCAAATGCTTAGCCATATTCATATAAATCCAGATTTTTTTTTTTTTAGAACTACTTAGCTCCCCAAACAGGAGTCAGTGGCCCCTGGGAAGAAAGGAGGAGGGGGTGGAAGTGGATGTTGGAGAGGCTGTCAAAAGAAAGTTTAAAAAGGAACATTGGACTTGATCAAAATGCCATCTAGGTATCTCTTGAGATGACCATGTATTGATTTTATCTTACTGGTGATGGTGGGTTACATGAATAGATGCCCTAATAGTAAGGGTGCTTCCCAGGTGACACTAGTGGTAAAGAACCTGCCCGCCCGGGCAGGAGACGCACGAGATGCGAGTTCGATCTCTGGGTCGGGAAGATGCCCTGGAGGGGAGGGCGTGGCAACCCACGCCAGTGTTCTTGCCTAGAGAGTCCCATGGACAGAGGAGCCTGGTGGGCTACAGTCCATAGGATCGCAAAGAGTCAGGCACGACTGAAGTGACTCAGCACAGCACAGACAGGACAGAACACAGCCTGCCTGGCTATGCCCTGCGGAAGGACCCGAGGTTCTGCAAGAGCCCGCTTGTTTGCCTTTCGCTTCTCTTTGTCCGTCTTTGGCACTGCTGTGGGCTTCTCTGTCTCTCCTCGGCCCTCTGATACTGGGGTCTTCAGAGTTCTGCCCCTGGCCTCCTGCTCTGAGTGGTCACGTGGAAGCTCTTCTCTGAGATTCCTACTTGTATATACCACAGCCTGACCAGCTGCATGGCCCAGAGACAGCTCCAGCTCCCCACGCCCAGCACAGAACTCATCAGCCCTCAAAGCCTACTTGGCGTCTTGTATTCTTGACAGCTCCAGTCACTCACACCAAAGTCCTTGAACTTCCTCTCTTGACCCTCCCTTACACACACATGTCTCAGTTGATTTTACAATCTGTCTTAGCCTTGCATCCATCCCCTTCTGTCCCCCACCCTGCCCCTAGGGCAGGCACCCATCCCCCTTGTCTGCACGTTCTCAGACTTTAGCGAGCATCACAGTCACCTGGAGGACCGGTCAGTTCACACATTGCTGGGCCCACCCCCAGAGTTTCTGACTCAGCAGGTCTGGAGTGGCCTGAGGGGGTCCATTTCTAGTAAGTCCAGGTGAGGCTGCTGCTGTGGTTCAGGAACCACACTTTGAGACCACAGGGCTGGATCAGTGCAGCAGCTGCTTTCTGGTTTCCGGTCCTCTAGCCTGGATGCTCTTACTCTATCCACACTTCAGCCAGAAAAAAACTAATGTTAATTGCTCAGTCATGTCCACCAGGTCTTTGTGATCCCGTGGACTGTAGCCCGCCAGGCTTCTCTGTCTATGGAATTCTCCAGGCAAAAGTACTGGAGCAGGTAGCCATTCCCTTCTCCAGGGGATCTCCCCAACCCAGGGATCGAACTTAGGTCACCTGCATTACAGGCAGATTCTTTACCATCCGAGCCACCAGGGAAGCAGCTAAATACTAATCCAACAGTGCTACCCAAAGGGGTTGTAAGTCCAGGTTGCTCACCATGGCAAGGCTGTGAGCTGACTGCTTCCTCCCTGGTCAGACGCATTGTCCCCACCCACAGACCCACAATGCCTGTGGTTGCCCATGGGAAGTCTGTTCTTTGCCATTCCTTTTGGTCCTCCATAGGCCTGAAATGCCCCTTCCAGGGTTTTCATCCATCTCATCCTCATGCCACCTTTTTCACTGAGCTCTCCTGTGATTTCCTGGAATTCTGCCTGAATTCCCAGCAGGAGTTTAATGCATCTTGCCTGAGTTCCCATGGCACCCCGCAGGTACCTCTGGCTTATTTCTTATCACCATTATTGAATTGTTTGCCGGGTGCTGTGCTCTCAGATGAAGGTACTTAATGAGTACCGAGAGGTGAGAGCCCCAGGGCAGAAGGCGCAAGTGGGCAGAGCTTCAGAGCAAGAACAAGAAGGGAGCCTCGCACTTCCTTTCCTCTGTCGGGTGGAGTGTGTTCTTCAGCCTGGTCTCCAGCCAAGAGAAGAGGAAGATGTGTGGGAATCCAAGATAGGCTGTGAGTTCAAACCGCCTTTTTAAAGAAATGCACTTTGGTTGAGTAGAAAATGGTTTTTGGAGACTTATCTTTTGCTGTGCTTGGGAGTTTTCTGGTTTTTCCTCCCTCAGAGGACACATTCATTTTCTGCTCGTCTCCCACTCTGGGCTTCTGGGAGGAGGAGGAGAGTGCTGCCCTGGATGCCCTTCCTCAGCTCAGCCACATGCCCATAAAGAGGTCACCCCCACCCTCACAGTGTTCCCCTGTCGTCCTCTCTCAATCTTAAAAAGCACTGCTTTTTAGAAAGAAGTAAGGTTGTGGGTGTTGGCATCTTGACTTCTGATAGAAGCCAGTGTGGACCCATAGGGACCTGCCCCTGCCCTAGACGTGTGTACCTTCATTGGTTAAAGGGAGGAGTGAAGGGCTGGGGGTGGAGGCTGGGGGCGTTTTCAGGATTTGCTCTGCTGGACTTGGGGTCAACTGTCCATATGCTGAGCTCCTAAAAATGTTGAGTTTCTCATCGTATAGTGCTTTACCTAGGATGTGAACTGTGCATATGATGAATAACTATTTGGAAATCATTGTTTTTTGCCAACAAAGTAAATTTCTTTCTGAACAAAAGTGGACATTTTGTGGGTGGCTTCTCATGAGTTTGTTACCTTTAAGTGGGATTTGTTGACGTGGAATAAGCTTTTAAATGGAAGTCAGCACTCCATACGGAGAAGGCAATGGCACCCACTCCAGTACTCTTGCCTGAATCCCAGGGATGGTGGAGCCTGGTGGGCTGCCGTCTATGGGGTTGCACAGAGTCAGACACGACTGAAGCGACTTAGCAGCAGCAGCAGCAGCACTCCACGTGGATCCATCACCCCCAACAACCGGGCAGCCCATGGACTGAGGGTCTGACTGTGACGATTCATCCAGCATGAGGGGCCCCGACACACCAGAGTCAGGAGAATGGGCATGATTTGGTTCTGGTGTGGTGCCAGAGGTGGCTGAACATTCAGTTTTTTGTTTCATGGGCCCCAGGGGGCCTAGTGTGAGAGTCTCCTGGAGCCAAGCAGGGAGGCTCCTGGTTCTTTAAGGTGATTCTAGCTTTTCAATGATGAAACTGAGGACAGAGGCGGCCTGCATAATTGAAATCCACAGGATATCTCTGAAATGCATATTTAGCAGATGGTTTCTGTTTTCTTGCCGTCAAATCTATTTACCAGAACTGCTGACCACGTAGCAGAACTGACTGATTTGAATTCCGTCCTTGCCCAGTTTCCCCCACCTTCATTTAATGTTAAGGAGAAGGCATATAGCAGGACAGAAGGGCCTCAGAAAGGCTTGGGTTTTTCCACAATCTGAGTAATTGCCTTCTGAACAATCAGAGATCAACGGTCTCTGTTCGTCCTCTGTTACACATGTGATTTTAAATGCTTGAAGTCATCTGGCTGTTTCTATTATCAGTAATATCTCTAATAAAAGGAAGGAAGTTGGTTGAGGGATGTCACGTTTTGTGGTTGCCTTAAAATTCCTCTGTTCTCTGAGTAAGGCCCTGAATTTGACCTTTGGAATCTGGGAATGGTGTTAAGTTGACACACAGGCTGGGCCTGTGACGCTGCAGCTGAATTGCTAGCTTAATAAAAAGTCTGGTGCCTTGATTCTTGCACAGCATGTATGATGCAAAACCTTTTGATGTAAACATGATATTGAAGTGTAATTAGGATTTTTTCCCTCTAAGCCCAATTCTCTCTAAGGCTTCATTGTGCTATGCTGGCCTCTTTCCTGTCCTCACCATGTCATGAATTGTATTCTAGACCTTTCTCTACACGCCCCACCTAGCTTTTAATGCATAGTCTGTTTCAAACTGACTTCTGATGGCTGTAGAGCAAATGACTCCATTGTTTAACTAGTTTCTCTCTTTCATCTGGTATTTCTGGGGAGTGCAGTAGTTTCTCCAGCAGACTACGCAGGCCACATTTTCCCTGGGTTGTATCTCTCGGCATTTGGGATGCCTTCTGCCTGTGTATTTAAGTCTCTCTGCAGCACCATCAGTGCTAGCCAGAGGGCGGTTCTGCCCTTTGTCACTGAGGTGTTTTCCAGGCATGGTGGGATGTGTCCTCCTCTCCCCCCTTGCCAGGAAGGCCCACTGAGTGCAGTAGCAATTCTTCTTAAGAGGAGCCTTGTCCAGAACAGGGACAGTGGAGAACGGACAGGGAAGGGATGGGGGAGGCGGAGTCGTAAGACCCAGGGCTGGGGAGCCCATCACTGCATCTAGATATAATTGGACACGTAAATATGACCATAACCTTCCTTCCAGAAAAGGCGGGTATGGGCGTTAGTCTCAAATCCAGCCCTCAGGTGAGCTGAGAGACCTGACTGGAGCTTGCATTTCTCTAGCTTTAAGGAAACGAGATTGCTGTGGCTGTTACAGGGGATGATGTCCATCGCGAGTGGGCCCTCAACTCCCTCTTGTCTTACTGAGGCATGGAGCAGTATTTACCTTGAGCAAGGCCCCCCGAGTTCCAGACCCATTTCCTAGCATTGCATTTTACCAAGTTTCAGGAAAACTCTATCCATGTTCTGAGGAATTTTAAATACAGCATCTTATTTTTCCAAATAAAGACTTTTTACTAGGGGGAAGAAGTATATGTGTTCTTATTTGCATAGGGACTACTTGCTCAATTAACTCCAAAACATGCTTTTCCCATAAAATTAAATGTATTTTAAATTTATTTTTTGGTATTTAAGAGAGCAACAAACCAGAAAGTATAATTCAGTAAACACCTATGTACTCAATATTCACTGCTTAAAAAAAAAAGAATGATGAATAATACTTGAAGTCCCTGAATATACCCCTTCTTCACTAGCAGGGCCACTTTTCAACTGGGAATTGAGAAGCATTTCTTTGTCCTGTTACACTCTTAAGCTTATACTCAGTATTGTTTTAAATATTTTAAAACCTTAAGCAGGATTCTATGGTCTGTTTTCTTCTACGACACTTTTTTACTTGATATTTGTGAGATCCATTCATTTTGAATGGGTAGCTTTAGCTGTTTCATTTTTACTGTCATATAATTTCCAGTGTATGAATATTTCTCAACAAGTTTTTTGGTGATGGATGTTAATGAATGTGGATTAGGCTGTTCCCAAAAATTGGTTCTAAATCTGCTCCAAATGTTCTTACAAGTGTCCTTCCTCGAGCCTAGAGATCCATTCATGTAGTAGGTGGGTGATAGGTCACATGTTAGCTTCACCTTTACTAGAAATCTCCAGAATGTTTTTCAGAGTGGCTGAACCGTTGTACTCTCCCGGCAACAATGTATGAGCTCCTGTGGGTCTCCTCCTTGCCATTGCTCGACAGTGTTTGACTTCTTGATTCTACTGTTCTGTTGATCAAAACAACAGCTGGTTGTGATGTGGTTATCTCATTGTAATTTGAAATTTTTGTTTTCCTAATTACTAAATGTTGAGCGTCTCGTCATACTTGTATTTCCTGTTTTGCGCCTTTCTGTTTCAAATCTTTTGCCCAACTTTCTTTCTGTTTGTGTTTTTATTGTTTTTAAGGATTTTGTTGTGTTCCGGTTACTAATACTTGTGGGTTTCCTATATTGCAGATGTCATTTCTCAAACTGCTGCTGCTGCTGCTGCTAAGTCGCTTCAGTGGTGTCTGACTCTGTGTGACCCCATGGACGGAGGAGCCTTGTGGGCTGCAGTCTGTGGGATCGCTACAAATTCGGCACGACTGAGCGACTTCACTTTCACTTTTCACTTTCCTTCATTGGGGAAGGAAATGGCAACCCACTCCAGTGTTCTTGCCTGGAGAATCCCAGGGACGGGGGAGCCTGGTGGGGTGCAGTCCATGGGGTCACACAGAGTTGGACATGACTGAAGCGACTTCTCAAACTAGCACCTGTCTTTTTTTCTGTTTTATTAAAGTGTTTTCTGCTTTTACTTTTGGTGAATAGGAGGTTTAAATTTTAAAGCCAGATGGGTCTTTTCTTTTATGGCTGTATATTTTGATAGTAGACATTTATATGTCTGTATTTTTGTGATAAAACCTTACACTGCCAAATTAATATTCCAAACCGCAGAGCATAAAGTACAAAGTTGGTAGATCTGTCACTGACTGTGAGTGTCTCATGACTATGAGTAATCTCCCATATATATAATGTGTGTGTGTGTGTAATAAAAAAAGACTATGACATTTTTTTATTTTGATTCTAATTTAGGGATCCTGTTGGTGTTTAGTCACTAAGTCGTGTCCGACCGTTTACAGCCCTGTGGACTGTAGCCCACCAGGATCCCCTGTCCGAGGGATTTCCCAGGCAAGAATACTGTAGTGGGCTGCCATTTCCTTCTCCAGGGGATCTTCCTGACCCAGGGATCGAACCCGCATCTGCTGCTTGACAGGTGGATTCTTTACCACTGAGCCACCAGGGATGTCCAGGGATACTATTAGGGTGGCAGAATCATCAAATGTGAAGGACTGTATCTTCCTCTTACCTAAGTGGTCATCTGGTATTTTTGGAGTGGGTTATCTGGAAAAAACCCTGTGGGTGTCTGGGTTCAAGCATGATGGCTGAGTCTCGGTAGACTTTGATGCCTTCCACCAGCTAAGTACTCCATTGATATCTGTTGCATAATGAATATGTAAGAGCGTCTGAAGTTAACAACAGGTATGTCTACTTGGAAGAATAGACTAGTGGTTCTCAAATCTGGTTGCCATTGAGATTAATGCACGGGCCCCATCCGTGCATGGGGAGATGCTAAGTCCCTTGGTTTGAAGTAGGATCCAGGCACTAATATATTTTAAAAGTTCTTCAGATACTTCTACTAGGAAGTCCAGGTTGAGAACGTCAGGTCAGAGAATTGGAGGCAGAAAGGGCAAGGGAGGACTGAGACCACCTACTGGACTCAGAAAGGTCCACAAGGCAGTGGAACGTGGCTCGAATCAAAGCACAGTGCGGGCTGGAGGTCGGTGTGAGGTCAGGCTGATCATCGGGGCCTGTGGCTGAAAAGAGACAGAAGGAGCAAAGAAGCATTCTGGATGTCTGGAGGACAGTGGGCCAGGGAACGGAGGTAGGACAAGCCAGGGGGGTTCCCAGGCTGTGGCAGGCCTGAGCCTGTGGACCCTGCAGTGGTGGTGCCTTTCTGACCAGAAGCCAGAGGGCAGGCCTCGGTTCATCTAAAAGGCACGAGTCAAATACAACCTTTGGCTTCCCATGGGTCAGAGGAATAAAGAAAGACGTTTGGCCTGGGAGTGACGTGAAGACAGGGCTTCCCTTTTAGTTCAGTTCAGTTCAGTCGCTGAATTGTATCAGACTCTTTGCGACCCCATGGACTACAGCACACCAGGCCTCCCTGTCCATCGCCAACTCCCTGAATTTTCTCAAACTCACATCCATCGTGTAGGTGATGCCATCCAGCCATCTCATCCTTTGTTGTCCCCTTCTCCTCCTGCCTTCAGTCTTTCCCAGCACCCAGGTCTTTTCCAATAAGTCAGCTCTTCGTATCAGGTGGCCAAAGTATTGGAGCTTCAGCTTCAGCATCTGTCCTTCCAATGAATATTCATGGTTGACTTCCTTTAGGATGGACTAGTTGGATATCTTTGCAGTCCAAGGGACTCAAGAGTCTTCTCCAACACCACAGTTCAAAAGCATCAATTCTTTGGCACTCAGCTTTCTTTATAGTCCAAATCTCACATTCATACATGACTACTGGAAAAACCATAGCTTTGACTAGATGGACTTTCATTGGCAAAGTAATGTCTCTGCTTTTCAATATGCTGTCTAGGCTGGTCATAACTTTTCTTCCAAGGAGTAAGCGTCTTTTAATTTCATGTCTGTAGTCACCATCTGCAATGATTTTGGAGCCCAAAAAAATAAGTAAAGGGGAGATGTAAATACTATTTTAAATGTAAATACTAGATGTAAATACTATTTTAAAATTAGAGCCAACAGGGCAGCAGGCAGACTTGATTAAGGGCATTGAAAAATTAAAATGACCTTTACAATGAAGCCCCCTTTTTGTGAACTGAAGTTGGTTTGGCTCTGAGCTATGTGTGTGTATACACCTGTGCATGAACACTCAGTCCTGCAGGTGGCGGGGAGGATGGGATTCCCAAGGAGTTGTTGAAGTGGGGAGGATTCAGGCTCTGAGCTTGTTTTGGAAGACAGAAGCTATGGGAAGATCCGTACCCGCCCCAGATGGACACACAACACGCTGGTTTTGCTTCTTCATCCTGGTGGCAGCCCTATTAGCAGCAGCTCAGGCTCCTAGGGTGTGAGCAGGGAATCAGCAGGTGCTGGATCCATCTGCAGAACTGGAACAGAGTCCAGAAACCCATAGGAGAAATATGGGGAGCACAGTCAGAACTGAGGCTTTCCAACCGGGAACACAATCAAAGAGCAGCACGCTGGGACTCAGAAAAAATGGAGTCTCAGTCCTGACTCCGTTATTTAAATCTATGTGATCTTAGGCAGGTTAGGTCAGGTCCACTTATTTACTGAGCACCAGCCTTGACTGAGCACTTTCTAGATGCTGGGGACAAAACTGTGGGAAAAAACAATGTCTGTGTCCCTCAAGACACTCACAAGCTTTCCCAGGAGAAAGAAACGGGTAGTAAGATTAGTGTCCTGAAGCACGGGAGGAGCTGAGCAGAGAGTGTTGAGTCCTGCGGGGGTGCAGCTGGGCCTCCCCGGCCTCCCGGGAATGGGGGGCACGTGAGTGGCCCCTGAGCAGGCGTCAGCGGAGCAGATGTGGGAAGAAGGCCTTTCCAGGTCAACCATTTGCCCTGAATTCTCTCCTCCGCCTTGTTGGAGGGGAGCTCTAAAACCAGAATCCAAGTTCTTTAACACTATTCCTGAAACTACCGAGAACTGTGGATGCCCGTGGCAGAGAGCGTGCTATGGTGACAGCCCGGCCACGTGAACGGCCTTGATTTCTTCCCAGACTCAGGCTCTCATCTGTTTGCCCTGCACCAGCTGGTTTTCTTCTTGGGAGTTCCCTCTCCTTTGAAATGAGTCCAAGCCATGCAGGGACTGGGGGTAATTTTTTTTTTTTCTTAATCATTGTGGTGCATTTTCCCCACTTGTTTTCACTGCTATAATTCCTACTCATAGCAGTGTCTCTGTTTCGTGTTTGCTAAATTTCTGTTCTTGACTATCCAGAAAGTGGGAAACCCAAACTTTTCTTTTTTCCTCCCAATTCATAAATCTGATCCTGGTAATTCTCCCCTCAAAAGCCTGCTGCGTGGTTGGTGCCTACAGAATCAAAAGGGATTTCCTTTCCAAAATCATTTTTAAGGATCTGACCCCAATATAGCCTTCCCCATCAAGCTCTGTAATCGTTTCTCTAGACCCCTGTCATCTTCCCCACAAGCATCTTTGCATTCTTGATTCTGTGCCTGCTTTCGTTGTTTCCATGTCTGGAATTTCCTCTCCCAACCCTGGTCTCTTCTTCCCATCCATGACCCACTTGTTTGCATCCTTCTTCGATCTTTGCTGCTGTCATTCAGTTGCTCAGTCATGTCCGAGTCTTTGCGACCCCATGGACTGCAACACACCAGGCTCCCCAGTCCCTCACCAACTCCCGGAGGTTGCTCAAACTCATCTCCATCAAGTCAGTGATGCCATCCAACCATCTCATCCTCTTCTCATCCCCTTCTCCTGCCCTCAATCTTTCCCAGCATCAGAGTCTTTGGTCTACCTACCTTCAAAGCCAGAAAGATGATCTCGTTTCTCTCAACCTCAAAGCCTAAGGCGAAATGTCTACCAATCAGAATTCTGTATCTCATCGAACTTTGCAACAAAAGACAATGATAGAAATGGGCACATCAGCCAAGTCTGAAAGAGTCTCTCTCTCACAGACCCTCTCGGAATGAAAAGGCATACTCCCAGTTGCATATTCAGGGACCTAGGTTACTGGCTTGATTTCAGCCAAGGTGAAAGTATTTACACCATAGAATCAGCAAATGTTGCACAATAGGACTTTTCTATTTTCCTGAAGAGCCAACTCATCTGAGTGTGAACTGGTGACCCTGCTGCGTGTCTACACGTATGTGTGTAGGTGACTGTGCACTCACATGTGTGCACACGTGTATGTGACACACTGTTAGTATTGGACCGTTAGGAGTGCACCGTTGGCTAGCAGAGCTTCCTTGTGAGGCTGAGGGGAGGGCTTGTGGTCGAGGTGGCTAGGAAGTGTGTCTTTCCTCTCCTCCTCTCCTCTCCAGAGCCGGAATTGTAATACCCATGACCCCACCTCCTTCTTGCTTCTGTGTCCTTGGCAAATGTGGTGACTTCCTGGAATCAGAGCTAATATGCTAATTGAGGATCTGTGTATCTGCAGTCTCTCACAGTTCAATCTCCGAAATAGAGAATCTTAGCTCAGCTACACAGATGTCGGCTACAGAAGCGGAGGCCCCCAGGCTGGTGCTGAGGGCGACCTGTGTTCCCAGGGAGGCGGCCCAGGGACGTGGGGCTGGGGGTGGGGCTGGGTGGAGATGGGAGAGAGAGGCCTTGGAGGGGGCTTGGCAATGCTGCCAGGCCTCTGCCAGGCTTGGCCTCAGGTACCAGCCTCCAGCCAACCTGGGTTAGGTAGCGGTTACCATGCTGGATGCAGGCAGGGAACCCTTGTGGCTCTGGAGAAAGCTGGGGGGCCTTCCCTATCTGACAGCAGGAAAAAGATCTAGGTTGAGGGATGCTCCTGAATCTCCATGCAGTTGCTCAGTGGCCACGGCCTGCCTCCTGCCACGGTCACTCACATGAAAGGGCTCAGCTCAAGGCTGGGGGCCATGGGGCTCCCAGTCATCACGTGCTTTCCTGGCAGAGTTGAAGATGGCCCATTTAATGACCTCATGCACATCTTGGTTCCTTCAGAGTATGTAGGCATGTGTCCATTTAGGGGGCAGTCTCTGCCCTTCCCTCGATCCCTTAGCCTTCCAACGTGAGTCACTTTTTATTTTATTCCTTTTAACCTCTTGTTGATTTCTCACTTTATCTATCTTCCGTCTCTGGGTGCCCCTCTTCAGGGCCAGTTTTGCTGGAGCAACCACAGGAGGCCTTGTTGGGAGGGTGTTAGGGGTAGGGGCTCCTGTGTGTGGTAGGGGCAGTCTACCCAGCAGACGTCACAGAGAATGCAGAGATAGCTTAGGTTATCAATCAGATCTGTCTGTACCAAGTTGGTTTCACTTCTTAATCATTAACTTTTTAGTAGGATTCTGGCAGTTGCACTATTTTTGAAGAGGCGTGTCTGTTTTAGACCAAAAACAAGCAAAACTGCTCTTAAGGGGAAGTGCATGGGGGCCAGAGTCCCAGGGGTGCAGGAAGCCTGGTGACGCTCCTCTTCCAGTGGAATTCGGGGGCTGCACACGTAGCTGGGCACGGGTATCAGTATAGATACCTTGCAGGATGTAACTTTGCCTCAGTTCAGTTCAGTCACTCAACCATGTCCGACTCTTCGCGACCCCATGGACTGCAGAATGTTGGCAGTTCACGGTCAGGTGTTGGAGAAGATTCACACCATGCCCACCAAAAGTTAAAGGGCGAGAAAGGGAAGTGTTTAGTCTTCAAAGTCTAAGTTAAAGAAAGTGCTGCCTTATCATTTACCTGATAAAGCCTCCTGTGACCCTCGGGTCCCTGTGGTGTCTCTAGTCCTGTGAACTCTGAAGGTGTCCTATCTGACTCATGGGGGCCAACCCAGTGTCCTGATTGCTGGAAAAGCTGTAAACAGAGGCAGAATGACTGCAGCCTCTTAGAGGAAAACAAATCTGGATCCATGGAGGTGAGGCAGAACCTTCAGTCCAACAGTTTAAAATGAAGATACGTATCTGCTCTCTGCTTGCAGCCAAAGGCAGTTGGATGGTGTGGGCCAGTGTTCAGCTTCTTGTAGTCATGGTGTGGGGTTACTCAGTTCATTTGAGGAAGTCCAACTGAAGTGAATAATTTAGTCATGATCCACACAGATAAGAGTGAGCTGTTTATTCCTTATATTAAAACATGAAGATAAAAAATAAGATCTAAATATGAGAAAAGCTGTTAAAACCATCAAAATGCTTTAGCTTCCACATATGAGAGAAATTTTTACTCTTTAGAAATTTCAGAGGAGTAACAACCTGGCATCATGTGCAGCATAGTAGGTGCTCAGTAAATAATCTGAGTTTTTTCTCCCATAGAGAGAGTAAAGAGTAATAAATGCTTATTGTAAAAAGCCATTCACTTAAAAGAAAATTAACCTGAAATCCCACCAGTTAGCATTTGGGGATATATCCTCCCAGACATTTCAAGGCATATAAATGTATGTGTACTTTTACAAAATCAGAACTGTATTGTACAGGATGTTTTAGCAGCTGTCTCCATGTCATTAAATTGGATCCTTTTATTTAGTGGCAAAGGAGCATGATATAATATCCAGTGTCAGGAAGAATGTGTCAATTCCTGTAGCTTGTGACTCAACACATCTCACGTGCTTTTTTCTTTTTTTTTTTTTAGCAGGTTTCTTCTGCGGAGGTACGCATCGGGCCCATGAGATTGACACAGGATCCTATCCAGGTACACCTCTGTTCCTCTTAGGGGCTTGATTGGCAGAGCAAGTAGTTATAGGAGCCCCATTTCAGGGGCTCGCCTCATCTACAGCAGATGCCACCCTTGCTCTGAGAAGGGTGGCACCCAGGCATCTGTACATGTGTGTGTGTGTGTGTGTGTGTGTGTGTGTATGTCTGTGTGCAAACGCTTGTTTTTGTTAATGTCATACTTGACATATCAGATTGTAGCTGGAAAGAGAAGAAGCCACGAGCAGTAAAGGGCAGGCTTTGCCATGAGCCGCAGCTGGATAAGAAGCCTGGACCTGCCCTTTCCAGCTGTGTGACCTTGGATGTATTGCTTCACTTCTCTACCCAGTAAAGAAGTCTGTAAAGTGGAGATGGTGATGCCTCCCTTTAGGAAATTATGAGTTTCCTGTGTTCAATGAAATAGCCATCAAGTGCTCGGACACTGCCTGGCAGCGGAAGGTGCTCAGGGATGATAACTTGTCCTGTGTCTCTCGGGCCAGGCAGCCTACTGGGCTGTTAGACACCAAGGCTGCCATCTACAGGGAGAGAAGGGCCAGCACCTGCGCACTAACTTCCCTCTAACTGTGACAGCGACTGTGTCCTCCCACAGCCCCTCCAGCTTCACGGGCGCCCTGTGGGAGACAGGTCTGAGGGGTGTGTTAGGGCCTCATCTACGTCTGCATCTTCCTGCTAAGGCCTACATGGGCCACCTTTCTCCTTGTGAAACTGTCGCTTTTTAGCACCAGTTTGTTCTGCACTTCCGACAAGTAAACATGCAGGAAACATGTAAACAAACCAGTTATCATGTAGATGAAAGTGAAAAACCAACCAGAGAAATGCACTGTTTGATTTATGAGTGATTGGAAAAGAAAATAACTTAGTGTTTCTTGGAAGAGGAAATGCAAATCTGGGGCAGGGGGAGTGAAACAAGAGATTTAAGCTTGGGAAAATTGGATGAAACAAATTTAGGAGCAGAGAGAGAGGGAGTGAGAATTTATTAAAATAAACATAAGCCCCAACTATTTATATAGAATACAAACAAGTGGAAAATTCCAGTATTCATCCTAGGGGCATGGGACTTTGTAGTCCATTTTGAATAAAGGCAGTGACAAAGGTTCTGATATCAGTATTTATTCCCAAAGTAATATCCAGACTCTCTCTTGGAATCCGTGTGGTTTCAGAGCAGTTAATTTAATTTACCTTCATTTTTCACCCTGTGCTGCACTGGCAGTGAATGCTCATGATAAGGACATCTCATTCTTTTAAAATACTGTAATTTTTGTTATGTTTGTTAAAATGCAAAGTGTTTCAAATATTCATAAAAGTACATGTGTATCCCCATACCCACTTTTATCAGATATGCAAATTTTATCAGGTATGATAAATCTATTTTATCAAGGATGTCCTATTTGTTTGAGCTCATTTTAGAAACAAGAGATTACAGATACTTTATAAACTCTATTTTTTCCCTTTGCCCTCCTCTCTCTTCCTTAAAAGTAACCACTGTTTGGAGATTGATTATGATAGATATTTGTGTATTTCTTCTGCATATCTATGTATCCATTAACACTTTGGTTTGAATAACTTAAATTTTATTTGAAATTGTCATACAGTAGTCATCATTTTGAAATTTTTTTTTCATCATTTAGTGTGATACCTAAGAATCTATCGCCTAATCTAAGGTAACAAAGATTTACTCCTTTGTTTTCTTCCAAGAGTTTTGTAGTTTTACGAGTTAGTTGTATGATCCATTTTGACTTAATTTTTGTATATGCTGTGAGGTAGGGCTTCATTCTTTTGCATATGGATGTCTGGTTGTGCAGCAGCATTTGTTAAAAAGAATGTTCCTTCCACCATGGAGTTGTCTTGGTACCGTTTCCTAAAATCATATGGCTTTAATTGTGAAGGTTTATTTCTGGATTCTCAGGTCTATTTCATTGATATATGTCTGTACACACTGCCTTGATTTCTGTAGCTTTGAAGTGTGAACCCCCTTTCTTATTTTTTAAGATTGTTTTTGCTGAGTCCCTTGCATCTTCATACCATTTTCAAGACCAACTTGTTAATTTGGGGAGGGGAGGACCAGCTGGGATTTTGATAGTGATTGCCATAAATCTGTAGATCAGTTTGGGGACTATTGCTATATTAACCATTTTGTCTTCTAATCCATTAATATTTTTCCATTTATTTAGATTTTCTTTAATTTTTTCATCACTGTCATGTAGTTTTTAGTGAATGTGCTTCCTATTTTTGTTACATTTATTCCTGAAATATTTTATTTACTTGGTACCATGGCAAATGGAATTTATTTCCTTACTTTCATTTTGGGTTGTTCATTACTAATGTTTAGAAACAAAATTTATCTTTGTATATTGATCTTGTACCTTGCAATCTTGCTGAACTTATTAGCTTTTACATTTTTGTGAATTTTTAAAGATTTTCTATATTCAAAATCACATCATTACTACTTTCTTCCCAATCTGAATGCCTTTTACTATTTGCCTAATGTCCTTTTAAACCTTCAAAACAAGTGTATTTTAGTTTTATAAGATATATCCAGATCTGTGTTTAGTTTATGAGATACATCCAGATCCTTTCTTAAAGCTGTACCATTTTACACTCCTATAAGCAATGTGAGTTCTGATTACTCCAAATCCTTGGTAATATATGTTTCAGCCTAATTTTAGCCCATCTACTAGGTGAGTAGTACTGATTTATGGTGACTTAAATTGCATTTCTCCATGTCTAATAATGTTGGGCCAATTCTTAATTTGCTGCTTGGCCATTTGAAAAATCTTAAGTCTTTGGCTCCTTTGTAGTTGGGTTGACTTTTTAAAAATTACTGCATTGTGGGAATTCTGTACATATTCTTGTCCAAGTACAATATTTAAAAATATTTTCTGATGTTTCAAATCTGCCGTGTTAATCTGTATCCAGGTTCTAGACTTGTGTATGTTCTTGGTGACTGTTGCTTTTATATATTGTCCCTCTCTAAACTTCTGCCTTAATTTATATTTTATTTGTTGGTAATATGGTTGGACCAGCTTTCTTTAGACAATATTTTCCTGATATATCTTTTACTATCTTTTCACTGTCAGTTTTATTTATAACTTTATGTTAAATATCCCTCTTATACGGAACACATAGTTTTATTTTTCTAAAACCTATTCTGATAAACTAACTTTAATAAGTAAGTTTAATCTGGTTATATTGAATGTGATTACTGATATAATTAGTCTTCTTTTGTATTTTCTATTTTATTACCCTTTTCCCCTTGTTTCTACTTTTTGTTAAAATGGTTTTCAGAATTACCTTTTTACTTTCTCTGTTTTAGAAGGTTTAAGTTAGGCTCCTACTCTAGCGGTTTTCCTTAAATTATTTTTAATATGTTTGCTTAGCAGTCAAATTTTGTAACAAAGTCTCAAGTATACTATTTTTCTGTCCTCTGAAGTATGATGTAGTCCTTTGCAGTATTTAAATATTCTATAATAGCCTCAGTTGTCTATAATTTTGGACTTACATTTGGTATGTTAAAGCATAATAAAACATTTTAAATTTGTGCTCATAAGCTATGAAATATAGTAACTAATAAAATTAATGCTGCGAATCCATCAGCCAGCATAAGAGGTGGGATGGTTCCAGTGGTACCATGTACCTGCCTGATTCCTGTCCCATGAATTTGGGCCCTGTGACAGCAGCTGAAAGTAGTCAAGAGTCCCTCTCTGAATGAGGGGCAGAATAGTTAAGAAAACTCTTTTTTAAAAAATAAGCTCAACTGAGAACCAAGGATGCCTTTACTCCTGGGTCTCATTCAAGCATAATTTTAGGCACTGATCCATCCAGTTCAAGTCTATACTCAAGGCTCCACAGCAGGTGTTGTCGGGAGGAAGGGAGCCACAGGATGACCCCTGACCGCCCAGGGAGTCTTTTACATTCTCACTGGAAGGGCAGTGATATCTAATCAAGTGTTCTTGTGCTTCTGATACTGTCATTGCAACTGTCTTAGAAAGGGCCTAGAATCTTAGTTTTTACATTTTATTTCTTGGAGAAAAAAAGTACCTGCTCTGTAATTTTACTGCCTTGCTGAAAATGTTAACTGTGTCAGCTGGAGCCCGTAGGACTTGGGAGGAACTTACTTGACAAGCATATTCCAGGATGTGGTTGCTTTGGAGGGTGCGTTTCTGAGGTCAGTGGGGGGAATTTGCTCCCATGTGGTGGCCAGGCAGTGTGACGTGGGCCGGTGGAGCGCTGTTGGGGTGGAGTGGGCAGATGTGCCTTGTGGAGTTGTAGAGGACAGCTCTCCTGGGTGAGTGCCTGTGACTCACGGCAGGGCATGTTTTCCAGTCTTAGCAAAAAAGAAAAGTAGGGGAATATTATAAGGCAATAGATTGTTATCAACATGATGCCATCTGGAAACCAGGAGGCCCTTCCTTCGTCAATGCCTGGAGCGTATTCACTTTCCAGTGTGTGGAATTATTTCTGCTTAGACTGCCGCCGCCCCCACCCCTCAGACTGAGCCTTCCAGCTGGCCTTGGAAGCAGAGCCTGACTGCTGTGACCTGAGCATTCTCCCAGCAAGACAGCAGTTTCCTTTAAAACTTATACTTCCATATTGTGTGGACATGGATTTTATTTTTCCCCCGGAACCATTATATATTGGAGATTTTATCTGGCAATCCTTTGACCTTGTGGGAAGCTGGTCTTGACACATTAAGTGATGGAGTGATGGAAATGTTCAGATTCAGTAACTCCCTGTGGTCAGCATCTTCTCTCCTGTCTGTCCTGATTGCTGGCACCAGGAGTGTCCTCTACCCAGCCAGTTTCATGGAACCAGAGTTGTTAGGGATTTTAGTTGTTAGGATCCAGCATTTTAGGGGTAAAAACAGAGCATGTTATTTATGATTATACAAGCTTGAGGGTCAGGTCAACCACAGTTCCGATCTTGTTAGCTGCTGACTTTGGTATGTGTCTTAATCATTCCATACCTCAGTTCCCACATCTGTAAGTGGGGATGATGCCCACCTCCGAAGAAAGATCTGTGAAAGGGTTACTAAATGAGGTCATATATTTAAAGTCCTTTCAGGATCATGGCTGGCCCTTAAATTCTCATCAAACTATTGCTACTTGAAAAAGCCCTCACTTTGCATAGTTCCAGTGTACACAAATTTCGGAGTTTAGTCAACATCAGATAACCAAAAAGATGTATTAAACAAGGTATATGAGCATCACTTTCCTAGGGACATTTAAGGAAAGCTCCCAAACTATTTTCTCTGAATGAATCTACCCCACCTATGATCACACTGGCCAGTTGTTCAGTGACCACTTATACATGTGGTCTACTCTTAGGAGCTCCTTTTTTCCTGGTTTTTGCTTAAAGCCAAACCAAGTGTTCTGAAAATTAGATGTTTAATTGTGGGCATTGACAATCCATTTGGAGACATGCAGGCATATCCTTTCTAGAAAGAACACCAATAATGATGAACATGTACACTGTCTGCAAGTTAAGGAAAAGTTAGAGTTTGTTTTTTTCCTCTTTTTCCTGGTTATATAGTTTCATTCTCATTTAACTGTCAAAGACAGCTTATTGCTGTCCTCAGAAAGATAGTTTTTCGAACCTTCCTGATGAAACATGTCAAAGGAATGGTTATAATACTTCCAACACAGCCCAGGGACATCAGAGAAATCACTGAAGGAGGAGCTGGGGATTGGGTCTGGCTCTGCGACTCCTTTGCTCAGAGAAGTTGCTGCCTTCATCTGTTGAATGGGTGATGGTGGGTCACCCCCAGAGTCCCTTCGTGCCCTGAAAACTCCTGAGAGTCATGGTCCCTGCTCCTGTCATGCCTCGAGGACACCCCCCAGGTCACCTGCTGTCTGGCTGCTACCTCTCTGCAACCTCTTACACCAGACCCCCACACTTATTCCCTGGACCCTGCCCTGTGTTATCCATTACTTCATCAATCAGGCTTGGGTTGAAAGATGATTTAAACTTTGCAATTCCAAAAAATGTAGGTAGAAATAGAGGGAGGCCCAGCCTGACATTTTTGAGGTTTTCATTGCTACATTTGAAAAGCCATACCCCAACAGTACAGCAGATAAAAAAAAATCGGCCTGCAATGCAGGAGACACAAGAGACGTGGGTTCAGTCCCAGGGTCAGGAAGATCCCCTGGAGGAAGGCATGGCAACCCACGTCAGTGTTCTCGCCTGGAGAATCCCCATGGATAGAGGAGCTTGGCGGGGTACAGTCCATGGGGTCATAAAGAGTCAGACATGACTGAGCTTCTGAGGACACGGCACACACAAGTAGCCTTCACTTTGCACAGTTTCAGTATACTCAGACTAGGTTTAACTAATGCCTGGTCACAAAGATTGCAGTCACATGGGTGTTTGAACTGTGATAATTGCATCAAGTTGCTACAAACTTTTCTGATAGTTCTTCAGTCCATAAGTCATTACATAAATTACAAACGTGCAGCCTGATCAGAGACAGATGTGCAGCCTGGACAGTGCCAATCTCAAGGCTTGTTTCACAGTCTGTTAAAGCAAAGTGTGCCCCTTTATTTCTCTGTGATAACCTACATGACATTACATAAAAGCTGATGATTGAAAGAGGAAGTTAGCCGCCCAGAATGAAAGCATAGTAAAGAAACGGAAGGTGATAATGCTAGAAGGGAAACGGTAGTGTAAATGGAGTTAGAGGAGAAAGCTGGCTGGCAGGGGTCACACTGCTGCCGGTGAGATATTCCAGGGTGTAGCCAGGGGAAGTTAGTCTCAACGCAAGTTTATTGAGCTAAGTGAAGAAAGTGGTTGTGATGAAAAGGATGAAATATCACAGATGAAGTGATGCCAACAGAAAACTGCATGTTAATTAAAGGAACTCTGGGGACATTTCATGACATTGAAAGTGCAGAGGATAAAATGTTGGAAGTTTATTCAGACTTAGGAGTTTATAATTCAGCAAGGCATAAAGAGGCTCATATAGTTTATACAGTGGGAAGAAGGCGAGCCAACGACTCAGTAAGCTGGAGAAACTTCAGTCTCAGTTTCTAGTGTTTCAAAGAAAGTGCACTGGATAGGTGATAGTTTTACATTTTTCATTTCCGTGTACACTTGTAGCCAATGGTAAAGTTTTTGTATGTTTTGGCAAAATTTCTAAATGCCATAGAACAGCAGCTGTGGCCATTCTTCACTCCGTTTGCTTCGCATGGCCGTCTGTGTGGTCTGGTGCTGCCATGCAGGGTGGGCATGCCTGCGTATGTGTTCCGATCCCAGACAGAACCCAAGCTGGCCAAGGCCTGCTCCAGAGGAAGACGTTTCCTCGCTGTCCCAGGCTCCACCACAGGGCTGCTTTCAGTCTTCTCTTCTGCTGGGTTTGCGATAGCGCGTGAGGTTGGTGTAACAAAACTGCTTCCTTCTTCCTGTTCTGCTGAGCGTGGACGCCTTCCCTGGAGGCCCTGCCCACGCTCCGGCTTTGGTCGCTGGCAAGCAGTGCATCCCTCGTGCTTATCTGCTCACCTGAACGTGCCCCCTGCCTGGGCCTGGGGGCGGACACTGGACTCTGGTTGTCTTTGTCAGCTTCTTACTCCCAGTTCTTATATCTGATGCGAGAGATCAACAAAAGTATTCAGAAGAATGTTCCACATACTCTTTAGAGCAGGTGAGAGTGAGTTTACTTTTACTCTATAAATAAAAAGCAATCTGCTTTTTTTTTTTTTTGGCCACACTGTGCAGCATGTGGGATCTTAGTTCCCTGATTAGGGATTGAATCTGTGCCCTCTGCATTGGAAGGCAGAAGACCGCCAGGGAAGTCCCAAATTCGGCTGTATGCTTTTGTTAATTATTTTGTAAAAATCATTTTAATCATAAAAATCATTTAATAATCATCCCTTTAAAAATCTCTTTAAGGGATTTACCTCAATGAATGGTCGGTAAACATTTACACACTGACATGTTTAACAAGAAATTAAATACTGATACATAAAATGATAAGTTTGAAGAGGGACTATATCACATAAGGCTTTTTAGGGGTTGCACTTTTTGGTTTGGAGTAATAGTTGCCTTTCACAAAATAGTAAATGAATAAGAAATGTATTAGTGTGTTTTTTTTCCCCAGAATCCAAGGGAGAGTTGAAAGCCATGGTTCAGAAAGGGTGGTGGTGAGCCATTTCTGAGTATTTTGACAGAAGGAATTCGAGGTTCTTCCTTCAGTCTCTCTATATTAATGGCCCATGGGTCCTAATTCTCAGCCTCTGTGTCTCTCTGTTCAAATTTCAAATTCCCCAAAACAACATTATTAGCCCAGCTGTGGCCTAGGAGATAGGGGCAGAGGGTATAGCTTTGGTGACTTGGGTATGCCGTCTTCCTAGAGAAAATAGAATTTTCCAGATAGGCTGACCTTAACAGTGTCATGGCTATAGTACTTTAAAATATATATATATATTGTTTTTTTAATTGCCATAGATTTTCACTTTGCTTAGGAATTGAATCATTGAAAAGTAGTCTTTCTGAATTAATCTTTTATAAATGGAAAGAATTTTGAATAGTACCTAGAGAGATTTTTCTAGTGAGTGCTTTTATAAGTATTCTTGTTTCAGTAGGTAGGCTTTAATTTTTAATCAGGCAGGTGAAGCCAACAGGGTAGGAGGTACTGTCATTGAAAGACAGTTTATTCCTCACAGTTCCCAGAGGAGGGGGCAGGCCGCGCGGGAACACAGAGGGAAGCACAGAGGCCGGTTGGAGGCAGGGAGTGTGAGGGCCGGAGCGTGGGCAGGGCCTGTGGTTATGCTCTCTGTATGAAGCGGTGAGGCAGGGATGGCAGGGTAGACAGGTTTGACTGGCTGAATCACTCATGAGACGTGTTGGGCAGAAGGACTGTCCCTAGTTGCCTGGTACCTGGCCCTGGAGTGACTTAGGACAGGTGGATAGTGGTCCAGAGGGTTAGCGAGTGGTAGAGGTGGTAGGAGCCAACTCTGGATTGGTTTGCATATGGAAAATGCGTTCCTAGGCAAGTCCTTGGATTTCGCTAGGCATCGGAGAACCGGCTAGCCCTCAGGGGCATCTCTCCAGGGTCAGCAAGGCTCCAGACATCAAAGCATTGGAAATGCAGAAGCTGACCTGGCTGAGACTCTGCACTCCCGATGTGGGGGCTCAGGGTTGACCCCTGGTCAGGGAAGTAGATCCCACATGCCACAGCCAAGAGTCCACATGCCGCCGCTTAAGATCCTGAGTGCCGCAACTAAGACCCAACACAGCCATAAAAAAAAAACTTAAGGCATGATTAATACAAGTCCCTACATGTTCAGTTGGTTTGTAAGTTTCCATGTGAAATCCAGCATAACTTCCCAAAGTGGCTACAAGGCATTACACAACGGAGCCCCCTGCTGTGACCTCCACTTCCCGTCCCTCTCTTTTGCCCTCCCCTCTGTCCCACTGGCGTCCTTGCAGTTCTTGAACGCATCAGCCATGCATCCCACTGAAGGGACCAGGGGATCTGTTCCCTCTTTGTGGGATGATTTATCTTTAGTGATCATTTTGACTTTTCCATTTTCTTTGGGCATCTGCTCATATGTCACTTCCTCGGTGAGGATTACCCTAAGCACACTACTTAATACTGCTCCCAGCATCCTCTACTGTTTCACCTAGCACTTACCACTTTCAGCATTCCATATTATTTATTTATTATGCCTGTTGTTTGAGGTCAAGAGATCATATTTATTTTGTTAGCATACTCTAAGCAATAAAAAATCATGTCTACTCATAGCAGGTGCTCAAGAATATTTGAATAATGACATCATTTTTCCAAAAGTGGAGCACTCCAGTCTTTTAAGGACACATAAGACTCTGATGCTGGGAGGGATTGGGGGCAGGAGGAGAAGGGGATGAGACAGAGGATGAGATGGCTGGATGGCATCACTGACTCGTTGGACGTGAGTCTGAGTGAACTCCGGGAGTTGGTGATGGACAGGGAGGCCTGGTGTGCTGTGATTCATGGGGTCAGAAAGAGTCGGACACGACTGAGCGACTGAGCTGAACTGAAGACATCAGAGATTAGTACCTGTATCAGTGGCCAGTATGGGAATACAGTTAGGTCTTATTGCATTAGTCAAATGTTGTTGTTTAGTTGCTAAGTCATGTTCGACTCTTTTGTGACCCCATAGACTATAGACCGTCAGTCTCCTCTGTCAGTGAGATTTCCCAGACAAGAATATTCGAGTGGGTAGCCATTTCCTTCTCTGGGGGATCTTCCTGACCCAGGGGTCAAACTCATGTCTCCTGCATTGCAGGTGGACTCTACCATTGAGCCACCAAGGAAGCATTCGTCAAATATTGAGGCATAAATGTATAAAGGAAATATACAATGTTGAGATTCTTGCTTAACAATCATTATTCAGCCAGACCCATGGGACAAGAGATTCTGTCACCTTCCCTGACCTTTAGCCTTTGCATATCGAGTTTCTCATGCTAATATCACAGCTACATCAAGTTAAAGGCTGGTGACTGTTTGTACAAACCGATTTATTCTACCTGATTTTTTTCACTGTAGCTCCATTGTTAATCGTTCCATTTGAAGGCTTTGTTTTCACTGTCAAGATCCGGAAGGCTGCATCCCTCACTTCTCTTGGAGGAGCTGCCTCCCGCTTCTTCCCAGGGTAGGTCTGTAGCAAAGGCTCTGGGGGACCGCCTGGCCTGAGGACGAACAGACCCTTGGCCACAGTGAGCCTTGAGGAAGGTAGCTGCCTCATGTGTTACTGGCATGTGATTTCAAGCCACGTGCTGAAAGAAAATATCAAAATCATGCTGAAAAACATGATCTCTCTTCTGGAATCATGGTATTTGAGAAAACAGGAAGTGACTCAAGCAGTGTAGAACGACTGACATTTATGATGCACTCAGATGTTAAACAATAAAGGATTATTGGAGAGGCTTAGGTATAAAGTGGTGGTGTGGTTTTCTCTTTAGAAAAGAGTCTTTTTTCTTTAATAGAGGCATATGGGTGAAATATGTGGGATTTGCTGCAAACTAATACAAGAGTTGGAAAGTGAGTAGCGAAAGCGTTGAGGTCAATTGGCCAGGAGTTGCTTACTGCTGAAACTGGGTGATGGGTCCATGAGAGTCATCATACTGTTATTTTCGTTATTCTGTATATTGTCTGTTTTCAGTTAGTGAAGGATTTTTTAAAATGTAGTGGTAATTGTTGACCAATTTTTCTTCTTTCTGATTTTAAGTGAAACACATTCACCCTTTCATCATGAAGATTGGTATTGACTATGGGCTTAAAGGACCAGAAACTTCCCTTCTGTTCGTAATTGTTTAAATGAGAACTGAATGGTGAAGAATGTTAAATGCTTATCAGTATCTTGAGAATATTAATGTATGTACTTCTTATTCGGTCTGTTGCCGTGACATAGCCTTACTCCAGTTGACAGTAAAAGCCCTCTTGCGCTTTACAGAAACCCTGTGCGCAGTCATCCCGTCACTCAGGGGCCCAGTGCTGCCCGGCAGAGGGTCGCAGCGGGAACCAGTCAGGCAGGTCTTCCCTGCCCGAACTCAATTCTACTGGGGAAGAGAGACCGTAAACAAACAAATGAACAAGCTCAGGTGCCGGTGTAGCCATCTCTGGCGTTGTGGCCCCCAGGGGATCTGGGTTCCCGAGCCCGGGAACGAGGAGGGCACGTGGGTGGTGGTAAGCACTCCCGTCTTCTGTCCAGGGAGTGGGGCTGCACTTTCCCGTGAAGAAAAAAGAGGCCTGCTTCCTCACCTTAGCTCCAGTAGCTTCACATTTCATGACTGTTCTTTCCAGATTCAGCAAGTGCTGGATGTTGCAATTAGTTTTTGAGGATGTTTTGAGTTCCCATTCTTTTTGCGTCTGGATAAAGATTTACGTGCTAAGTTCGGAGAGGCGGCCTCTAGGTACATCAGGCAAACCCCAACTGCCCTGACCCCAAATACGTATACATGTGAACCACAGGCTAACCTGTATTGATGACCCTGGTACCATTTTACTGATCAGTCCATTTGAAGACAGAGCCACTTAGGAAATCATAAATGGGTAGCAACCACCAACAGTGGTGGAGCTTGTCTTCTGGGCTCACTCAGGCCTCCCAGCTAGCTTACCTGGCACTGTTTTTAGCACATCTGATATTGGAGAAGCTGTAGGCTGGAGATGCTCTGCCTTGTTCAGAGACCCCCAGGAACCAGGGGACCAGCTGGGATTTGAACCCAGGTGGCTTCTCTCCAGAGGCTGCATCCTCAGCCAGTATCATGTATGTCTTCTTTCAGTCGTCTCTAAGGATGATTACTTCTGTCAAGTCCTCTTTTCTGTGCGTTTCAGGTTTTGCTCATCTTTGCAAAGGAAGATAGTCAGAGTGATGGATTCTGGTGGGCCTGTGACAGAGCCGGTTACAGCTGCAATATTGCTCGAACTCCAGAGTCAGCCCTGGAATGCTTTCTAGATAAACATCATGAGATTATTGTAATCGATCACAGACAGACTCGAAACTTCGATGCAGAAGCAGTGTGCAGGTACCATACTTATGTTAATATATTAGCAAATGTCTACCTAACAGCTTAAAATGAAATTCACGTATGTATGTCTTTAATTCCAGCCCAAATGTCTCTAAAATATATGTTGATGTTTCTAAGCAGTAAATATAGATCTCTACAATGAATGCTATAGCTCCTCCTATGGGCTTTTCTATTTTTCCACATTTGCATTCCAAAGAATTTAGAGGTGTGAGCTGGGCTTCTCTGAAAACTTTAGGGCATTTTTTCCCTTTAAGTGTTGTTCATGTTGCACTAAAAAAAAAAAAAAAAAAATGAGATTCACACAGTTCTTATTACACAGATATGGTTTGGATTTAAACCAGATATTTTAATCCTAATTATTCTGTCCCAAAATGAACATCAGAAATGTGTGAAATAGACCATTTCTGCCTGCCTGACAACAGATGGGTGGATTTTACAGCAGTCGGGGAGAAAAGGCAGCCACTTTTCAGCAGCAGAAGAATCTCCCAAGGATCCAAAACCCCTGCTTGTTTACAGAAATGTTTGCACTCTGGGGAGGAAATGCTTGACTGTTCATAAATAAATGCAGTCATCAGAGTTAGCTCTGGATGAACCCATCCATTTGGCACAAATGGAATGCTTTGAAGCTCAATGGGAAGAGGTCACTAATTAAATGCTAGACCAGGACAGACTCTGGTTACAAACAGAATGGGAATTGTCTTGAATATTAGCAAGTGAAATGAAAGGCACAGAAATGGCTTCTTAGACCTGTTGGTACCGTGACAAGAAATGAATGCATTTAAAAAAAGTTTCTCCTCATAGGCATCACCTTGCTATTCTTTGACCATTTTCAGTTTCCCAAAGAAGAAACTTTCTTAAGGAACCTGTTTTAAAATGTCTTACAGGTCTCAAATAATCCCATCTTCTTGCATAGAAACATTTGCCTGTTTAACTATATAATAAAATATATCACAAAATATTTGGGTATTTTTAGTATTAAGAGAAGAAAGAGTTGTTCAGCCATGTCCAACTCTTTGTGACCCCATGGACTTTAGCTTGGCAGACTCCTCAGTCCATGGAATTCTCCAGGCAAGAATACTGGAGTGGGTTGCCATTATCTTCTGCAGGGAATCTTCCTGATTCAGGGATCAAACTCAGGTTTCCTGCATTGCAGGCAGACTCTCTACTGTCTGAGTTACCAGGGAAGCCAGCAGGGAAGTATTAAGAAATAGATATGTACGTGTGTGGATATATATGTATGTTGTGCATGTAAAATGATTGTCAGGCTAGAACTGAGTTTCTTATAGCTAAATAGACCTGCATTTTCTTGATCTCCACTTATGGTTACATGATTTTTTAGTAGAAATAGCACAGTCCTTTGTACATATATAGAATGATATAAGTCAGTCTTCAGCTATAAAAAGAAGAAATGAATAGGAAGAATTCTTTTAATTCAGGCAAAGGCCCAATTTAGTAGATAAACTTTATAATCTTCCTTGAATATACAGGAAGGTGGTTTTGTTTCCTGTTGAGGGAACTTTTTGTCTTAGCTGCACAGAAAAACGCTGAAGCATCTGTCCGGTTCGAAAGCCAGGTTACGTCTCTGCTGGTGCAGTTCCAGTTACTGATCATGTTGATGGAGAGATTCCTGAATGCTGGACTGTGAGCATGTCCTCCCTAAAATGAGAGGAGAGGCGTTCCCAGCAGATGTGCGTTATTCATTGTTGTCAGTGGTCCAGGACCCCTGGCTTTTGAGCTGGACTGGACCTTAGCGTGCTTCTTTGGACCTCGGCCTCACCAGTCCTCAGATCGCCCTTAGTCCTCTCAAGCAGAAAGGTCCAGGTCCCTTTGGCCACACCTGTTCCTTCTTTGGAGGAATGAGAGAGAAGAGATCAGTGACAGGAAGGGACTCCAGACACAGAAACCAGTCTCAAAAGAGGCTGAGTGAGCGTGAGCTCCAGCTCAGTTATAACATGTTTCCTCTTGCCTAAGCCCCACCCCTTAAAATGCAGCCCAACGGACACCCAGACACCTCGAGGGTGTGGAAGAGGCTGAAGGAAAGCGAGGAGTGCGCGCAGCAGCTTCCTGGAGATGAGTGCACACCTCTGAGATGCTGTCCATTCTTTTCATTAGGTGCTCCTGGTATTTCTGCTGAGAATTCAGTAGAAGGCTCCTAAGCAGCAGATAAGTGTAGTTTCACATGCACAATCCATGGCAGGGACAGGGGCTTTCCAGGTGGCACTAGTGGTAAAGAATCTGCCTGTCAGTGCAGGAGATGGAAAAGATGTGATTTTGATCCCTGGGTCGAGAAGATCCCTGGAGGAGGGCATGGCAACCCGCTCCAGTATTCTTGCCAGGAGAATTCCATGGACAGAGGAGCCTGGTGGGCTACAGTCCACGTGATTGCAAAGTCGGACATGACTGAAGCAGCATAGCACGCACGCACAGGAAGTAATCTGCTGTCCACAGTGAGTTCAGGCTTCTCTTCAAAGGAGTTCATTCAAATAACATTTATCCACAAGGGGACCTATACTTCCCAGAAAGGCAGCAGCTGGCCGTTGTCTTGAGCCTTCTCCTCACATGGAGTGAGGTCTCAAGGAACAGACCACGGAAGGTACATTTTTAGAGGAAGGTGAGGACATTTAGTCACAAGGGTGAAGCAGTATGAGCTGGCTGTCCCTGGGTGAGCGCTGGGGCAAACACATTAAAATGGAGAGGAGCAGAAATGCCAGGAGCTGGAAAGAAACAAATAGAAGCTGCTTCACAGATTCCTCAGGAGCAGCCTTGAGCTTTCACTTCTCAGCGCGGATGGTTCTCTTGTGAGGGATCTCTAAATAAGGAGAGGCCAGACCATGGAGATGGATGGTCTTGCTTACTTGTATGAAGATTCCAGTGTGTGGCCCTTTCTTAAGAATTCATCAGACTCATGACCCCTGACCAGGGGTCTAAACCAGAATCTACACTGTAGCATAGCACAGTTTCCAGGAAGATTCTTGGACTTCAGAATTCTTCTGTATCTTAACCCTGTTAAGTTCCTAGGGAATAAGCAAATGATAGACAGGTGGTCATGGTTCGGCAGACATCATTATAGTGACAGTTACTGCATTGATCCTTTCTCAGCACTAGTTGATGATTCAGCTGTTGAAAGTATTTGAACAAAAATAACAGTACAACCAAAAAATTGGAGTGGTTCTTTATACAATGTTTAAAAGACCTTCACCTGCACCTGTGTATTCAGCTGCCAGCAAACCTTCTTTTAAGATCAACTTTCTGAACTATCTATTATTTCAAAAGAAAAACAGGTCCAACTTAATTAGCTCCCCAAGTACAAACTGATAACTAGAGAATTGTTGGACTGCCAGTTTTCTTGCAGAGTGGAATTTCAATCAGAAAACATGGAATTTAAGTGGAATTTGCCAGTTTTTGAAGTGGAACATTGGCAGATCTGACCTACTGGAGAATTGCCCAGGAATTTCTTTTAGATGTGTGTGGGGGGTGGTTTTTTTTTTGGTTTGTTCTTTTGGTTTTTTTTGGTAC